>CAJQZJ010018033.1:5149732-5167021 GCA_907164525.1 Lophiomys imhausi
AGTTCTATACAGACTGCCAATGCCCTGAATAACATCTCAGCCACTGTAGCACAGGCATTGGATACCCAGACCTCTATGAATTCACATCTCAAAGGAGGCCTTCTGATAGTTAATCAACGCATAGATTTAATACAAGAACAGATTGATTCTCTTTGGCAACTAGCACAATTGGGGTGTGAGTGGAAAATGCAAGGTTTTTGTGTTACTTTCGTGCAGTATCAAAATTTTACAAAGGCTGCTAATCTGTCTAGACAATTGTCAAAGTTCCTCTTACAGGATTGGTCGGCTGAATTTGAAAGTTTGATGAGAGAGCTGAGAGCGACAATCGTCCACATCAATTCCACTCGGGTGGATCTTAGCCTGGCCACTGGCTTGACTTCCTGGATACAGACGGCTATGGATCATCTTAAGGAGTGGGCGGGCGTAGGCTCTTTGGCGATACTGATGATACTAGCCTGTCTGGTTTGCCTATGGTGCATCTACAAAATGAGAGCCACACAAAAGCATAATGCAGCCATGATTATACAAGCCCTTGTCGCCATTTAGGTGGGCCAGTCCCCTCAGGCATGGCTCACTGCCATGAAGCCTTAAATCTTCACTGAGCATAGTCCCTGCCCACTGAGTTATTCGTTCCACGGATATTAGGGTCTGGCAAGTCAATGACGGAGTAGACGGGTAAGTCTCGGCCACCTAAGACAGGGCAGTCCCGAGTGGGGAGGCTGACCCAGAGACGGGTAAGGGTTTGAGCACCGCCCTCCTACAGGCTCAGGCCCACCGTGAGATCCCCAGATATGGGGATTACGTAGCCTTTCCAGGGACTTCTACCAACTTAAAAAAAAAAAAAAAGGAGGAACTGTAGCTAGCTGCGATGTGCCGCGCCTTAAAGATGGTGCCGGTTTCCGCCTTCCACCAGCCTGACGGTGAGCGCTCTCAGTGGTAAACAAGTCCATATTTGGCTAAGACCGCTGATCTGGCTTGCTTCCGCATACGTGGGCCTCTAAGATAGCACCACGTGGCTTTACTTGATTGGCTGTTCATTTAGTATTTAGCCTGTGGGTTGGGTCTGCCCGGGCATTTGGAAGACTGTTTTCAAGGGACCTGAATAAACTGCTGGAGAAGAGCTTTTGCGAGTTGCGTCATCCTTGCTGGTCGAGGGGGACGCGACATTTATGTGTATTGTTTATGGTTGAATGCATGTGCACACGTGAGTGCATACCTCTGTGTACTAGTCTCTAGCTTTCATGTAGAGAGGACTGCTGTCAAATAAGTATGCATATAAATTCCTATTTATTGAAAATGTAACTATTATAGCAACATAAAAATCAATGTTTATCCAATTATTTTTGCAGATAGTATCATGCAATGCAGCATAGTTTCTCATTTGATTAAATCAAACTGTTCTTAAATACCATTTTACCAGCTGTTACTGGATAAAGTGAGAGAAGAACAGTTTGTAGTAGCAAATATGTAACTCTCTAGCACATGTCTTTGCCAACAATTCTACAGCTGTGTATATTGTTTACAAAAAACAAATGCCCTTTGTGGGTTCCCTTGAGTTTTATTGAAGCATTTTTTTTCTGTACCAGAATTTGATATGTTTCTTGGAGAGGAAAAAAATTGCCTGAAAAGTTAGTCAAATACAATGTATGGTGCAAAAATATTTTAGGCTTTGATTTAGAATAAAAAGAGAAAGAATTATATTACTAAGCATTACATGTTTCAAAACAGAATCAACTATATTTCCCAGGTAGGTCCCTCCAGTTGGTTATTATACATACCTTCAAAATGTTCTACATTTTTAATACTTTAACCTGGAATTTGGTCAAATGACTAATCATCATAATTCTCAAATAGGCCCAAAATGATACTGAAAAGTCAAAATGCTCACAATTTCCTTTATTTTTAACTTTTAAATATTTTTACTTTATGAAAATCAAACTTTTAAGATAAAAACTGAAAGACTCAGACCTTAAAAGTCTTGGCCAAGAGGACACGTTTATCAGTTGACACTACCCGGTCCCATGAAGTTCAGGGGTGTATTTAGGTTACATGTGAGTTTCATTACTGGAAACAGAGTAAACCCTGGCACATCTGCCCGCTACTCCAGCTCACTTTGACCACATCATCCTGAAAAACAGTTTTTACAAGTCATGAAGTACAAGACAAATACCATGTTAACACTCAAAATTACAACAAAAATGAAATGTTAATGTTAGTTTTTATGAAAGCATTATAAAGAGCATTTGGATTTCAAGCAACCAATAAATCAGCCTAAGTACAGCATTACATATATTAGATGATCAAAAAGGCTAATTATTTCTTCATTTTAGCACCATCCTCCTCTTATCTTTTTTTTTAAAATGATCCTCCCTTATCATCTGAGTTTCTCCAGGAGCAGGCATATGTATAAACATGTAATAATGATTACAGTGCTGGGGAATATAAGGACATGGTTTTCTAGCTAAATAAAAATTTCGTGTTACTATGATATTCTTCATTCTCATAATAATGGATTTATTTTTAACATTAGTATCAATGCTCCTGTGTTTTACCATGAATTTCATGACATCTGGAACTTGATTAAATCATTGTGGTTACTATATTGAAGATTTTTTAAGACAACCATAAATCTGTCCAGTTGTTATCTTCTTGGAACAAATGGTGATATTCCTGGTGTTTCCTTTGTCTGAAGATTTTCTGAACTGTAACAGAAATCAGAAATGAATGATGGAAGAACACATCTTCCTTTCTTTTTACACTTACAAATGAGTTCAAACAGGATATCACATTTTAAGTCCATTGTCACTATATTTCAATATTGCATTTTTTAGTTGGAACTGAGTGTTGCTCTGAGGATGGGCATGCTGGGACTTCTTTTTTGAGTTTGTTGATGTCATGCATGCTTACTCATTTGTTAGATATATCACATAGGCTTGGATTTTAAATCCCTGGAACACAGCAAGAGTTCAGAAATACCATTTCAATAACCCTATCAGGAACATCGACTAAGTGATTCTCTTTAGCTACCGAGAAAATCATAACTGAACACATTTATAATGCACTCATGAGATTTCCCCAAATGGTTATGTCATTGTCATTCTTAACGTATTACTGATAATGGAATAACTTCTAAAAATCCTCTTTAACTTTTTCCTCTAATATGTTGCATTTAGCGGGTGCCACCCTCCACAGCTCTCAAACTCAAAGTAAATGGGAAATATTTTGGTCTTATAAGGCATAGTGACCTGCTTTCTATCATCAAAGTTCTTGCTCATTGTGTCTTCTCTACGTGATGCAATGTCCACTTTCCTGGATCTTGCTCATTCAAAATATCATTTCCTCCAGAGAACTGTTCTATTCTGACCAATCTGGTAAAGACAATCTTCCTGGTGTTCTATCAACTGTGTATCTTGTGTTTTCTCATATTTGTCCTGCTTTGACTGTCAGATTCAGAAATTCTATTTCTATGCATTATTCACTATTTTATTTACAGTGCCCGCAAGTTTCCTGGAAAACAGAAAACTATTTGATAATTTAGTAAAAAGAAGAATGGATGTGTTAACTTGGTTTTTTATGTGTGAATGGTCAATTTTCTCACAACTTTATGCTGAAGAGGAAATATATAGAAAAAAGTGCTTAGCTTTTCTGTGGTCATTTGAACTGCTCATCATTGGTCTAATGTCTTATATACTTTTCAAAGTAATTTATACAAAGATAAGATTTGCAGAAACTTTGTTATTACAAAATATGACTGCAAATTACAATGAACCTAAAATACTGTTGGAGTCATAGTTGATATTATTTCAGCTGATATTTTGAGAAACAAAATCATTTGTCACATAAAACTGTTAATTTGAATTGTACTGTTGTTCTTTTTCTTCTTCTTCTTCTTCTTCTTCTTCTTCTTCTTCTTCTTCTTCTTTCTTGCTATAATAAACACCATTGCCAAAACTGAATGATGCTTCTAGGTTACTGGCTTCCTTCATGACTTGTTCAGTTTGCTTACTTATATAATTCAGGACCACTTGCCCAGGAGTGAGCATTGCTCACAGTGAGCTTGTCCCTCTCACATCAAATATTAACCAAGAATATGTTCCACAGACAGGCTAATGGCCAGTCTAATGGAGGTAATCTCTCAGTTGAGGATCCCTCTTTTCAAGAGAAAATTCAGCATTTATTCTTCTTCTCTGGAGTACTATTAAGTGGAATAATGCAGATTCTTGTTTGAGTGGATCTTTTCTTAGGCATGTGACCTATGAAGAATTTTTCACACATTTCCCTATCTAATGCTAAGTTTTTAAATTCACAAAAGTAACCGGAGCAGCAAAAGGCAAAGAATGGCCTCTTATCATGGAAGAATGCAAAATGTTCTATTTTTGGATAACAAATGGACAGAGACAATAAAGGGGTCCAAAACAAATACATTCTTTTTGATAGATGATCTAGCTCTTGCAAAATAAAACAGCAAAGCTGCAACTAGCAACATTCTGTGGAAAATGAACCCATTGCACAGGTAGGGACAATCAATACCTTCATTTTCATTCTTATTCCTCAATGTTTTGTAAATCTGCAGAATACATCAGGAAAAAGTTCCAAATGTGTAAATTTAGTTTACCACTGAAAAAAATTTGTCCAACTATGATAAAACTGGACAAATTGACTTTTGATCCATTTTTGATAAGAAATGTTCTAATGCTTCTGGCATTCTGTCAGAATAAATAGAATAAGTTGGGAATCCTAGCTTTTTTTCTAAAACATTTCATAGTTACAATTCCATCAAAATACATTACTGTTTATTTTTATTTTATTTTTTGGAAACAGAATTTATTTATTTATTTATTTATTTATTTATCTGTTTGTTTGTTTGTTTATTTATTTATTTATTTATATTGGATTGGTGTTATGAAAACACAAAGACTTCACTCAACACATCCCTCTTTTCTCTCTGCAGTGTCCAAGGTCTTCCTTGTCTCTGTTCAACTTTTATGACTGTCAGCTTCCTGAGGATTCCAAGAGCTGTCTAAGAACTCACCAAACTTCCTCTGCCACAAATGATCCCTTCAGCTGACTGCCATCCCTGGCTACCAGGAATCTGCTTCTCATCACTCTGAATATTGTCACCATTGGAAGAGAGCCTTATTTTCCCCACACACAGATACAATGTCATCCTGCATCTGCTTCTCCGCTGATCAGGCAAGGCAATTGGTGATGGTATACGTTGTGATCAGTACCCATAACAAGAGTTTGCTCTAATCCGTTGTGTCCTACAGCACATCCTGTGTTTGGACTTTCACATTTGAAGATGCACTATAGCCTGGTGTGGAAAGGCCAGGGCTTTCTCTTTGGTGAGTTGAAGAACAGGACACCCTAATGTGAAAGTCTTTGAAACAGCCTCAGAAGCAAAGTTTCTTTCATGGCAACTTCATCTTTCCAATCTTTTATTCCTATTCTTCCACATGAGGTGGGTTATAGAAATTTCAATGTACCTTTCCCAAATCAGGGCATAGAAAGAATTTCCCCCCCCAAAAAACAACAATAAAGCTAAAAATACTGGGCCAGTGAGAAGTTTAGAAGATGCTTGCTACTTGGTATGACTACCTGAATTCAAACCCTGGAACTCACATGGTTGAAGGAGAGAACTGACTTATTTCTGCGTACACACACACACGCACACACACACACACACACACACACACACACACACACACTCTCTAAACAAGTGTGAAAAATAAAACCATGACAATATTAACCTTATTTTCCCTGTCTTTTCAAGTAAACTATGGTAAAGTTCTGTGACATATTGTGTTTCATTGCAGGGCTTTTAAAATCAATTTGTTTATTTTTCATTCCAAATGCCACCCCCCTCACCTCTCCCAGTCTCACCCTCCCACCCTCCACTCACTTTCCCCATAATTCCCCTGCACCCAGACCAACCCACTCTAGCATGCTAAATCACATCACGACTAAGTGTCTCCTCTTCCACTGAGGCAAGAGAGGGCAGCTCTGGTCGGAAAATGGGATCTATAGAGAGGCAACAGCATCCAAGTCAGAAATATTCCCTGCTCCAATTGTTAGGGGATCCACTTGAGGACCTCATGATAATCTCATTAGATGCTGAAAAAGCCTTTGACAAAATCCAACACCCATTCACGATAAAAGTCTTGGAGAGATCAGACATACAAGGACCATACCTAAACATACTACGGCAAGCCAATAGCCAACATCAAACAAATGGAGAAAAACTTAAAGCAATTCCACTAATATCAGGGACAAGTCAAGGCTACCCACTCTCCCCATATCTCTTTGATATAGCACTTGAAGTTCTAGCTAGAGAAATAAGATAACTAAAGGATATCAAAGGGGTACAAATTGGAAAAGTAGTCAGTTTATCCCTACTTGCAGATGATATGTTCATATACATAAATGACCACCAAACTCTACAAAAGAATTCCTATAACTGATCAACACTTTCAATAAAGTAGCTAGATACAAAATGAACTAAAAAAATCTGTAGCCCTCCTTTATACAAATGATAAATGCAAATGAAATTAGGGGAAAAAACCTCCCTTCACAATAGCCACTAACCATATAAAATACCTTGGTGCTACACTGACTAAGCATGTGAAAGCTGTTTGACATTGCTCTAAGTAGGGGAGATAAAATAGACATCACAAGTAGATGGAGAGAGGGATTCGGACCGGAATCCAACATCATTGCCATCTGAGAAGCTTTATCTAGAAGATAATGGAAAGATATGCAGTGACTCACAGCCAAACATTAGGCAAAATCAGGGAGTCTTGAAGAAGACTTAAGGGAAGGTTTGAAGTATCTGGAAGGATCAAGGACACCACAAGAAGACTCATATAGCCAATTGACTGGAACACAAGGGGGCTCATAGAGACTGAACCACCAACCAAATAACGTGCATAGACTGGTCCTAGGCCCCTATGAAGCTGATGGGTGGCTTGGTCCTCATTGAAGGTTTTAAGACTTCTCATTCCAGAAAGTGTCTTGCCTCACACTCAGAAGGAAGGAGCATTATAGAGAGAGACCATGAAAAGCCTGGACAGACAGCCTTCTTGGGCTCCTTGACCTCAGCACATTACAATTAGATTACTTTCTTTCCTTTCAATCATGTATCATGTATGTAGTTGCTCAGATTGCACCAAAATTAATAACAAAAATAACTTATTCTAGATCTTTGTGCCTTAACTCTGAAGACTCAATTTCATTACAATGTTCAGTGCACAAACACACACACACACACAATTAGTGTGGTATATGTGAGGTATGTGCTTATATTGGTGCGAGCAGAAGCCAAAGATTATGTCTAATGTCCTGGTATCTCTGCTTTATTCTTTTGGCAAAGTGTCACTCACTGAACATGGATCACCCTTCCCCTGAGAGGGTAACTGGCCAAGAAGCCCCAGTGACTCCCAACCTCCTGGGGCCAAATGTATATGTGAATATGCCTGGCATTTTACTTGAGTCCTGAAGATCTAAACCCAGGTCTTCACAATTGTACAGTAAGCGCTCTTACTCACTGAGCCACCTCACTGGACTGGCCTGATCATATTAATTTTTCTTTTTCATACCAGTGTCAGTATGGGCAGGCAGGAAAAAGACCATCCTCTTACAACTCAAACTGCAGTCACTCTGTCAATTGTTAGCATGTGCTTGTGGACAAGCTATTTCACTCCACTGTGTTGCAGTTTTTTTTAATGTGTAAATAATTCTAGGCTGCCTGGTTTAGCACTCATGAGAATAAAATGAGTTTAGTTTTGTTTTGTTTTTTTAAAGGAAGATCCAAATACAGCATGCTGTCTGTTGGATTAAATACTTCACACCTTAAATATTTTTAAGCTGCTTGACTATCCTAGTAAACCCTAGGCATTTCCAGTCTGGGCTTAGGTACATTATTTTGTGGTATTGCTATGCATATATCAGGGAGCTAGCTGAGTAAGTAAAAACAGAACACAACCCATGTAGGTCAGGCTTTGCTAGAACCTTTCTCCTTATCTGAACAAATTTAAGGATGGGTGTTTTCATAACAGTTGGAGCGAGGTCAGGTGACAGGATTGGCATCTGAGAATCTCAGAATGAATAGTGTCTTTTTATGCAGGTTTTTCTTCTCCCTTCCCACACCCCTTAATTACCTCCAGTCGTGCCAATGTATCCTCTGTATTTGACATCCTCTGCCTCAGACACTATGGAGGAGAAATTCTTGTGATCTGTGTGGTACCTGTTTATGATAACCTTGGGGGTCATGGTGCATTGTTTGAGAAATATTGGCTTAAGCTCTATTTTCTCTGCTTGCTGATGAAGTGTGTCATATGGGAGAAAATCAGAGGTTATCCTGAGGTTGAGATGTATTGTGTTTATTGCTTTTCTACTATCTACAATGTCCACTGCTCTGTCAGCAAAATCTATTAGATTGGTATTTGATAATTTTCTCTTCTGACTTCATGTTAGTTATTGCCCTGTGATCTTAATGTTTGGATTTTTTGTAATATACTCCAGTAATTTTTATAGCTAGTGAAGTTTACATGAACTGGTTACAATTTCTCACTCATTTTTGCAAAGAAACCTTTCTATAAGCATGTTAATAAACTTCAAATTGTTCTTATCATATGTAGGTTCTGAGTCCCTCATATAGTGCAGTATAATTGTCATCAGCACTGGTAAGACAAGTGCAAGGGCACGCATGCACACACATGCACACACACACATGCACACACACTTGCACACACAAATTCACACACACACCCATGTGCGCACACACACAATTTTAGGAAACTGGATTTTACTGCTTGAATCTTATCTCCTGAGCCTTATTTCTTTCTTTAATCTACTGTTTCTAAGTTACGCAGTGTAAGATATGTTGGTGTAGCCCCTAAACATACAAAAATATTCACTTGAAATTAGCCAGGGCTCTCGTTTGTAAAATCAAAATCTACTCAAGCTAATTGAGCAGGTAAGATACAGATGACTAAAAAGTAAAATCAGAAAGGCTAAAGAAACTGATGGTTGCCTGAGATTCTAAAAGCCCAACCCAAACTTGACATCAAGTAACCTGCCACTTGTGCTTAACTGTTGACGCCAAGGCTATGCCGCTTAAAAAAAAAAAAAAAAAAAAAAAAACACGAGAGAGAGAGAACATGGCACATATGATTAGCTTCTATTTCTTTATTTTTCTTTAATTAACTTATTTTCACTTTACATCCCTGTCACAGCCTGATCCCTCCTCTCCTCTTAGTCCTACCCTCTCACCCTCTGGCCTGATTCCCTACTTCTCTTCTTCTCGGAGAAGGAGCCCTACCCCCCACACCCCAACAATCCAACTCAGCCCTTCGTGTTGCACCAGAACTAATTGGATCCTCTTCCACTGAAGTCAGACAATGCTGCCCAGCTAGGGGAAAGTTGTCCAACAGTAGGCAACAGAGTCCATGTCAGGGATAGCCCACATGAAAACCAAGCTGCCACTCAGCTCCATAAGTGTAGGGGGCCTGGGTCCAGTCCATGAACATTCTTAGGTTGGTGGTTCGGTCTCTGAGAACCCCAGTGGGCCTAGGATGGTTGTCTCTGTTGCTCTTCTTGTGTAGTTCTTGTCCCTTTCGGGTGCTCTATCTTTCCCCCAACTCTTCCACAAGATTCTCAGCTCTCTTTCCAATGTTTGCCTATGGGTCTCAGCATCTGTTTTGATCCGTTTTGGGGTAGAGACTTTCAGAGGATAGTTCTGCTACACTCCTCTCTGCAAGCACAGCAGAGTTTCTCTCTTTACATCTTACTCTCTGCTATTGCCTCTTTTCTTTCTCTCTCTCCCTTTCCTCCTTTTCTATGAGATATCAGTAAAGAACAGGTAAAAATTATGTACTGTGGCTGTCCTTTATATCTTTATATGAAAGAATGCCAACCCTCTCCAAATCCAAAACCACCTAACAGTGCTACTTCATTTGGTACCATTCTTTTAAGTAAAACAATCCTGAAAAAAAAAAATCTAGGAAAAGATAGGGCTGATCTTCCCTTTCCAGTTAGATAGCAAGCATTTGTAATACAGCCTCTAAAAAGGTACATACATCTTCACACAAAATGAGACTAAAACACTACACATTCACTGCTTTTAATCTACGCTGTTTTAAATTCTATTTTATTTAAGTATAAAAAATATTGATTTTCTTCTATAAATTCATTTAACAACCTCCTAGGGAGTTGTGATTTTCAATTGGGGAAAGTCTAAAAATTGCTTCAACAAAAGGTGTGAGGAACAACAGCCTGCCTGGAACAAGTCAGCTACAAGCATGTAGCTACAGACAAAGTTAATGTTGTCCTTTTTCTTAGAGAACATACAAACAGGCCTCCTGTTCCTCAGGAGGCAGAGTCAGAAGGATCATGGGTTTACACCAGCCTGGGGTATGCACTGAGATCCTATCTAAAATAAATCCACTCTATATAGTGACCTTTATGGTAAATTTAAAAATTCTTGTGAGACTAGAGAGCAAACAATGAATGTTTCCTTCTGCAATTTAGTTTCAATGTTGAGAATTTGAATTGAGATGCAAGTGGCTAATAAAAATAGTGTTTATTTTGATATATAATACCTGTTATTTCTCTTCTTTAAGAAAATAAGTTGAATGTGACTTACATCAGCTATTCTTACACTTAGATCACTTATAAATTATTCAGTGCACATGTGGATGCGAAGGTATCTATGCATCTCTTTTATGTCTTTCTGTTTTATTCTCATTATGGAGAACAATACAGTCATAATGCAAAGATTTGACATAAAAATCAGGAATGAGAAAACAGTCAGAGTAAATTTTGAATTACAATGAGAACAGAGGGATGAGGTGAAAGACACTTAAGACCTGAAGGTTCAATCAAGTTGGAAGCAAATCTTGGCAAATAAAGTTACAATTATACACCAAAATTTCAGATTGGGCAGAAGTAACAAAAGTTCAAGATTTTTTGGAAAAAAAAATGTAGCCTTTACCTTGGGCACAAGAACCACATAAGTCTAGGCTCGTACAAAGACACATTTCAGAAAACACAGATATTGCCTTGGAAATTATCTTTACGAGTGGTGGAGCAATTACACCACTGTATGTGTATGGAGGTCAGAGGACAAGCTGTGTGAGTAGGTTCTGTTCCTCTACATTGGATGTGGATTGTGTCCTCCTTCAAGCTTTTCAGAAACGACTCTTACCTGTCCAATCATCTTCCTGGTACAGTGTTTTAATTTTCCTGACTGAAGTAATCATACATATGCATATAAAATACACAAAAGGTTTGTGAAATTTAAATATATATTTATAATATATTTATTGATATATGTAACATGGATATATTATATGTTATATATATAACATGTATGTGTATATTTGCATATATACACATACATGTTATATATGTCATAATATATGAGGAAGAGAGAGGAAGAAAGTGACAGACAGAGAAAAATAAGAGAAGAAATGAGCCAAATGAGGAAAAGGCAGAGTTGGTAGCAAAGAGGAAGGGAATACGTAGAGAAATGACTTTTTCTTCCTTTCAATTCAGGATTATGTCAAATCAGATATTCTCTGCAATCAGAAAAATATGGAATAAGAAAACTTCAAGGTAAAGGCTACATTTTTTCTAAAAAATCTTGAACTTTTGTTACTTCTGCCCAATCTGAAATTTTGGTGTATAATTGTAACTTTATTTGCCAAGATTTGCTTCCAACTCCATTGAACCTTCAGCGCTTAAGTGTCTTTCACCTCATCCCTCTGTTCTCTTTGTACTTCAAAATTTACTCTGTTTTATCATTCCTGATTTTTATGTCAAAATGTTTTTTTCCTTCAACAAGCATTTATAAACAAATAGTTGCAAAACAGGAAACAAAGATGTACCTGCTGAATGAGTGCAGGAATAGTGATTACATCCTATGATAAAAATTACATGAGAATATTGGAAAAACTATTTCCTTGTATTTGATGAGGATAAGGAATTGTTGGTAATATTTAGAGGTGACAGTAGTGTTGTGGCTACGGATTTAAAATGAACCCTTATCTTTCAATGATATGTGTTGAAATGATATGATTTTGAGATTTTTATTCTAAATGTAGCATAGATAGGGGTTTTGAATTCATTTCAGTGGTGGAGTTATTGCCTGGCAAATTCAAGGCCCTTTGTTCAGTTCTCAGCACTAGAGAAAAACTGAAATGAGAAAAGAAAAGTAGATCAGAGTAACAGGCGGGTAAAGATATTTGGCAAATATTCCAGAGCCGAGAGAAACACAGTGATTTCTGAACACCTTATCTTAGACAGGTGGTTCATGGAAGTCTTGTTCCCATAGTTATAAGTAGAAGTGTAAGGGTTCCATGTGAGGCAATATGATAATATTTCAGAAGTCTTATAGCACCCATTTTAAATGCATGAACTATAATTTATCTAAGGATGCTTAAAATGTTCAGTGGTAGATTTGTTTAATATTTAGCACTCATATTCTTTCTTCGTATCTTACCCACTCCATGAGTGCTCACTGCATCATCACTGTGTGTTCACATGTGGCTTTTCTTCCAGCTCAAATGCCATCTTTGTAAGAAGCTAAGCAAGTTCTTTAAACTGGAAGCGTCTTTATTTGCACCTCTGTTTTAGCCCTTCCTTGCCCCCAAATACATTCTCTTTATGCATCTCTGCCTATCCAAAAACACATTCACTACCCCAACAAGAGCTTCCTGAGAGCTGGCAGCATCCCAGGCATTATTTTTGTTTATATACCTGCAGTCACTAATAGCTCGGACTCTGCAAGCCCATGATACATAAATATCAAATTACAAAGAAGAGATGCATAAGTATCAAGTACAAAAGTTTTCAAATCAAGAAGGTGAAAACCATCAACAATCATGACTTTGGATCTCTATAAAGTACTCTTCATTGAAGAAAAGATTCTTCTAGACTTAATTAACAATAAAAACTTCATCAACTTGTAATAGCCACTAGCTTTAGTTGTGGCCTTTTTGTAACATTCTGTCCACTTCCTATAACAGATCAGCAGTCACATTTTGTAGAATTGTTTGCACACATGTTGTCAAATATAAACAGCTCTTTTGCATATAAAACAAGATAAACTAAAGTTGGAACGGTCATCCTTAAAGTTAAATTGCTTCTCTAACCCAGTATGTGCATTTACGGCTTCATAAGATTGCTGGCAGTTTTTCTAAAATGACCAGAATTAGAGCCATGCAAACACTTTGAAGATTATACCACAGACATTCCTGTGTTTTCTCATCTGCAAAGATCACTATAATGTGTTCATTATGGGAAAGCATACACTAAGAATGCCTCACTGGATTTTAAAGTAGCTGTGATTGAAAGAAAAGCTGTATACCGACAATAATTAAGAAATGAAGTTGTACAAAGCCAAACTTATTTTCAAGGACATCAAGTTACAGAGACTACTTGATATTATATTAGATGAAATGAAAGCTTCCAAGAATATAGGAATTAATTTTTAACATTCTTTTTAAAAATAACTTACTATAATAAGAATGTCACACTTAAAATTATAAAATCATTACAACATGGGGATATAAATCCAACTTTATTGGAGGGGGTAAAAGGAAAGAGATTTACTCCTGAATAAGAAAATAAGATGTGTAAGCATGAGGCACTGGACATTCTACATATTTTCATAGTACTTGGGTAGGTAGGAGGATATGACAAAATGGTATATTTTCTCCTCTTAGCTATTTGATCCAAGACTAGGAGAAGGTAACTAAGACTTCTAGGGCTGACAATATAAGGATGCTCTCAGGCTCCTGTAGGCATCAGATCTGCACTGTCCTGTCATGTACCCATGACCATGGGAGAGAATAGCTCCTTATACTTTGCATCCTAGATGTCTGGCTTTTCTCACCCTACTCCCAGAAACTGTCCCACAGGGTAGTTAGTTAATATTTACTAGTCTCCTCTGTTAGATGTCTTGTGACTGGATTTTATCCAGTGACATATCTGTGGTAATGGTTTCCTTTCTGGCTATGATCTACACAAGCTCCTGAAGTGTTGTCTGGTTAACTTCATTAATCTAGTTGACTGGCTTAAGGGAGGTTCACACAGCTGCTTGTTTGCTGTGTGTGTATGAGGTTATTTCTGAATGAGACTGCCACATGAATCAGTAGACAAAGGGCAAATCTATTTTTCTCAATATGGGTAGGCATTGTCCAATTACTTGAATGTCAGAAGAGAAAAGAGATGAAGGAAAGGCATGTTGTTTCTTTTTTCTTGTCAAGCTGAAACACTCATATTCTCTCCTCAGACACCAGAGCTCAAGGCCTCAGGTCTTTGCACTCCAGGACTTACACCACACCTGGAACTCAGTTTCTAAGAACTCCAGTCCTTGACAGGGGCCTGAATGTTTGGTCCTTTCAGTTTTAAGGCCTTGAAATCTAGATTCAACTGCAGACTGTATTTCTGGGTTGCCTTGCTTGCTAAATTCGTACTATGGGTCTTCTGAACCTATGTAGTCACAAGAGTCTTTATCCAAAATCAAAATTTTAAAAGTTCCTTTTCTTTTTTTTTATTTTAAACTTTTATGTATCAATTCAATTTACATCTTCATCACAACCCCTTCCCTCCACCCCTCCTAGTCCCACCACCCCAAGCCTCTCCCCATTCTCCCACCATTTCTATTCCTCTGGTGTGGGGTGCCCTCACATATCAACCCCCCTCTGTTCAGCAGTCACATGAGGGCTAAGAGCTTCCTCTTGTACTGGGGAACTATATGGCAGTTCCAGTAGTGTGAAAGTGTCCTACTAACAGGTAACAAAGTACATGTTACTATTCCTTTGGGTATGTTGATTGTAAGACATTATCCCATAATATATGGCTAACATCCACTAATAAGTAAATATATGCCATGTGTATCTTTCTGGGTCTGAGTTAGCTCACTCAGGATGAGGTTTATGAGTTCCACCCATTTGGTTGCAAATTGCATAATTTCCTTGTTTCTGATAGCTGAGTAGTATTCAATTGTGTAAATATACCACAGATTTTTTTTTTTAATCCATTCTTCACTTGAAGGACATCTGGGTTGTTTCCAGTTTCTAGCTATTATTACAAATAAAGCTGCTATGAACATAGTTGAAGAGATCTCCTCGTGGTTTGGGGAGAAATCTTTTGGATAAATGCCCAGGAGTGATATGTCTGAGTCTTAAGGTAGAACTAAAATGGAAAGCATCTTCAACAAATGGTGCTGGTCTAACTGGATCTCAATGTGTAGAATAGTGCAAACAGGCCCATATTTATCACCTTGCACAAAAGTTAAGTCCAAGTGGATCAAATACTTCAACATAAAACTAGACACACTAAATTTAATAGAAGAGAAAGTGGGAAAAAGTCTAGAACTCATTGTAAAGGTGACAACTTCCTGAACATAGCACCAATAGCTCAGGCTCTAAGACTAAAAATCAATAAATGGGACTTTATGAAACTGAAAAGCTTCTGTAAGGCAAAGGACACTTTGTCAATAGAACAAAATGGAAGCCTACATATTGAGAAAAGATCTTCACCAACCTCACATCTGACAGAGAGCCAATATTCCAAAATAAATAAAGAACTTAAGAAATTAAACACCAAGAAACCAAATAATACAATCAAAAAATAGGATACAGGACTAAATTGAGAGTTTAAGAGACACCTGAAGAAATGTTCAACATCCTTAATCAACAGAGAAATGAAACTCAAGACAACTCTGAGATTCCATCTCACACCTGTCAGAATGACTATATCAAAAACTCAAATGATAGCACATGCTGGTGAGACTGTGGAGAAAGGGGAACACTCCTGCATTGCTGGTGTGAATGCAAACTTGTACAGCCACTATGGAAATCAGTCTGGCGATATCTTAGAAAACTTGGAAGAATCTGATTTTCAAAAAAAAAAATAAAAAATTCCATATATACATATATACATATATTTACATATAAATACATATTTATTTAGTACAACCAAGTATACATATATATTTATATTCCAT
Organism: Lophiomys imhausi; assembly: GCA_907164525.1. Classification (NCBI taxonomy): domain Eukaryota; kingdom Metazoa; phylum Chordata; class Mammalia; order Rodentia; family Muridae; genus Lophiomys; species Lophiomys imhausi. Next base: position 5,165,745 of record CAJQZJ010018033.1, read on the forward strand.
TGATTATGATTACCTGTAGAACCTTGACTATCATAGATACCATCTGCAATATTTTCTTACCTTTAGGAAATACTAATATCAAGAAGAATACATCTGTAATTGTGAGGGAATTTTGTTAAGTAATTAACATACTCAAGTTTTCCAAATATATAGGTTTTCTTTTCCCACTCTTTTCAAGGAATCTGTTAGCTGTCCATGATCACATAGCCCATGATGCCATGATTACAGATCTAGAATTGGAATTCTAATTGAAAAGATCTGAACATGACCCATCATCACAGGCTCATATGTAGAAAATATGGTCCTGAGATGATTGAGCTCTTTGGGGGTTGGGGATAATAGGAGAAAAGAGGTCACTAGTCGAAAGCCTTTGCAGGAAATCTTGTTGGCCGTCCCTTCTGGTCTTTCTGTTTCTTGCTTGTATGATATAAAGATCTGGTTCTGTTTTGTGTTCTTGCCATGGTAATCTTCCTCACTTCAGACACAAAGCAAGTGATCCACCCATTCATGGCTGTAACTCTAGAAACCATGATCCCAAGTAAACACATCTTTCTGCAATTATTTCTGTTAAAGATTTTGTCACAGAGGTAAAAGGTATCATGTGTTAGACTCTGATTTTCAGGTTAGGTTATTCAACCTGCTTGTGCTGTGTCCTGGAAATCACTATCAATGACTACTTAGAATATTCTTGCTAAAGGTAGTAATTCTTTACAAATATTTATTCAGTGTTGTATGAAAGTTTCTGGAATGTCAGAAACTACACTAATGAAATCTCAGCTATAGGGCTGCCTAAGTCTTATTAGATTCAAGCTAGGAAGTAAAATGGCAAAGTTTTCAAAAGTAAGCCATTTTGAATAGATAAACATGTTTGGATTTGTGTTGTGCCCACTTATCTCCCCACATCCTACACACACCACAGGCTTAGCCTGCCAGATCCTCCAAACTCCAAGAAGCTCCTTGGGCTCTAACTCCGTTAACTTCACCAAGAAGTTGCAGCCAATAAAAGTGGCACAATATTAAGGTGTCATGAGAAGAAAAGCCCCCCTTTTTATTTTATTGATCTTCAATTTTGAAAGAAACTCATTCAAACAGTTAAATGTTTACTATTTTTACAGAACAGAGCTCATTTGAAGATCTATGTGCTACAGTACAAACAAGTACACTGGAAAACAAGTACACAGGATCTATTTGTTTTCCATTTGGGTTTTTGTTTTGCTTTTTAGGTTTGTGTGTGTGTGTGTGTGTGTGTGTGTGTGTGTGTGTGTGTGTGTGTGTGT
>CAJQZJ010018033.1:5175042-5212637 GCA_907164525.1 Lophiomys imhausi
GCGGTCTTAGCCAAATATGGACTTGTTTACCACCGAGAGCGCTCACCGTCGGGCTGGTGGAAGGCAGAGACCAGCGCCATCTTTAAGGCGCGGCACGTCGCAGCTCTCTACACTTTTTCTCAGCACCTCACGGAATCTTCTCCAAAATCGATCACATAGTCGGACACAAAGATAGTCTCAACAGATACAAGAAAATTGAAATAACACCTTGTATCTTATCAGACCACCATGGAATAAAGCTGGTCTTCAACAGCAAAAGAATCAACAGAAAGCTTACACACACATGGAAATTGAACAGCTCCTTACTGGATGACTACTGGGTCAAAGAAGAAATAAGGAAGGAAATCAAAGACTTCTTAAAATCCAACGACAATGAAGGCACAACATACCCAAACCTATGGGATACAATGAAAGCTCTGCTACAAGGAAAGTTCATAGCACTAAGTGCTTTCAAAAAGAAAATTGTGACAGCTCATATTAGCGAATTAACAGCTAAGCTGGGTGAATTGGAAAAAAAAGAAGCAAACACTCCGAAGAGGAGCAGAAGGCAGGAGATCATCAAACTTAGGGCTGAAAACAACAACTTAGAAACAAAAAGAACTATACAAAGAATCAATGAAACCAAGAGTTGGTTCTTCGAGAAAATCAACAAAATAGACAGACCCCTAGCCAAATTAACTAAAAGGCAAAGGGAAAGAACCCAAATCAACAAAATCAGAAATGAAAAGGGAGAAATAACAACAGACATTGAGGAGCTCCAGAAAATATTTGGGTCCTACTTTAAAAATCTATATTCCACCAAATTTGAAAACCTAAGCGAAATGGACAATTTCCTTGATAGATTCCACCTACCAAAACTAAATCAAGATCAGTTAACAGCTTAAACAGCCCAATAACCCCTAAGGAAATAGAAACAGTCATTAATAATCTCCCAACCAAAAAAAGCTCAGGGCCAGATGGCTTTAGCATGGAATTCTACCGGACCTTCAAGGAGGAATTAACACCATTACTCTTCAAACTCTTCCACCACATAGAATCAGAAAGAACACTGCCAAACTCATTCTATGAGGCCACTGTCACTCTGATTCCTAAACCACACAAAGACCCAACAAGGAAAATAACTTCAGACCAATCTCCCTCATGAACATAGATGCAAAAATACTTAATAAAATACTAGCAAACCGAATTCAAGAACACATCAAAAGTATCATACATCATGATCAAGTACGAAAGTCTATCAATATAATTCACCATATAAATAAGATGAAAGAAAAAAACCACATGGTAATCTCGCTAGATGCACAAAAAGCATTTGACAAAATCCAACACTCCTTCATGCTAATGGTTCTGGAGACAATGGGCATACAAGGACCATACCTAGAAATAATAAAGGCAATATACAGCAAGCCAGTGGCCAACATCAAATTAAATGGAGAGAAGCTTGAAGCATTTCCTCTAAACTCAGGGACAAGACAAGGATGACCACTTTCACCATATCTCTTCAATATAGTACTTGAAGCCCTTGCTAGAGCAATAAGACAACTAAAGGAGATAAAAGTGATAAATATTGTAAACGAAGAAGTCAAATTATCCCTATTTGCAGATGATATGTTAGTATACATAAGCGACCCCAAAAACTCCACCAAAGAACTCTTACAGCTGATAAACAACTTCAGCAAGGTGGCTGGATACAAAATTAACTCAAAAAAAAAAATCAGAAGCCCTTCTTTATACAACAAACAAATGTACCGAGAAAGAAATAAGGGAAACAACCCCTTTCACAATAGCCACAAACAACATAAAATACCTGGGGGTAACTCTAACCAAACAAGTAAAGGACCTATACAAGAAGAACTTCAAGCCCCTGAAGAAAGAAATGGAAGAGGCCTTTAGAAGATGGAAAGATCTCCCATGCTCATGGATAGGTAGGATCAATATAATAAAAATGGCTATCCTACCAAAAGCAATATATAGATTCAATGCAATTCCTATCAAAATACCAACACAATTCTTTATAGACCTGGAAAGAGCTATTCTCAATTTCATATGGAACAACAAAAAGCCCAGAATAGCTAAATCAATCCTGTACAATAGAAAAGCATCTGGAGGTATCACCATCCCAGATTTCAAGCTGTGCTGCAGAGCAATAGTAATAAAAACAGCATGGTACTGGTATAGAAACAGACCAGTGGATCAATGGAATCGAATTGAAGACCCAAATATGGACCCACACACCTATGGCCAACTAATCCTTGACAAATAATCCAAAACCTCACAAAAGGAGGAAGGACAGCATCTTCAACAAATGGTTCTGGTCAAACTTGATGTCCACTTGCAAAAGAATGAAATTAGACCCATACTTACCACCTTGTACAAAACTTAAATCCAAGTGGATCAAAGACCTTAACATAAGGCCGGTCACACTAAATCTTCTAGAAGAAAACGTAGGAGAAACCCTCGAACTCATTGGCACAGGTGACAACTTCCTGAACAGAACACCAACAGCTCAGGACCTGAGATCAACAATCAATAAATGGGACCTCATGAAACTGAAAAGCTTCTGTAAGGCAAAGGACACTGTCATTCGAACAAAAAGGCAGCCTACAGACTGGGAGAAAGTCTTCACCAACCCCACATCTGATAGAGGGCTACTATCTAAAATCTACAAAGAACTCAAGAAACTAAATGCCAAGAAATGAAATAATCAAATCAAAAAATGGGAGACGGAGCTAAATAGAGAATTCACAAAGGAGGAATCCCTAATGGCCGAGAGACACCTGAAGAAATGCTCAACATCCTTAATCATCAGAGAAATGCAACTCAAGACTACTCTGAGATTCCATCTCACACCTGTCAGAATGGCTAAGATAAAGAGCTCAAATGACATCACATGCTGGCGAGGGTGTGGAGAAAGGGGAAACCTACTCCATTGCTGGTGGGAGTGCAGGCTTGTGCAACCACTATGGAGGTCAGTATGGCGATATCTTAGAAATCTTGGAATAACTTTGCCACAGGACCCAGCCATACCACTTCTGGGTACACACCCAAATGCGTCTTCACGGAATCATAGGGACGTCTTCTCATCTATGTTCATAGCAGCCTTAGTTGTAATAGCTAGAAACTGGAAACAACCCAGATGTCCCTCAACTGAAGAATGGATTAAAAAACTGTGGTACATCTATACAATGGAATATTACTCAGCTATCAGAAACAATGAAATTATGCAATTTGCAACCAAATGGATGGAACTAGAGAAGCTCATCCTGAGTGAGCTAACCCAGACTCAGAAGGATGCACATGGCGTCTATTTACATATAGTAGGATTTTAGCTATATAGTACAGGATATCTGTACTACAACCAACACCCCAAAAGGAACATGGGCATAGACTTTTTTTTTCTTTTTCCTGTCATTTTTGTTGCTGTTCTTTGTTTTTGTGGGTTTGTGTGTTTGTTGGTTTCTTTTTAGTTCACCCCCCCCCCCCTGGTAGCAAGGAGACACCTTTCACTGGCGGTACTGCCTCGTAGGCCCCCGGTGTATGAAGAGGCTCTTGACCCTCATATTACTCCTGAACTGTGGTGAGGGACTGTTACATAGGGACACTCCATCCCAGAGGAAAAAGAGAGAAGAGTTAGGGGGTAGAGAAGGGGAGGGTGGGGCTGGGAAGTGGGGAAAGAAGACAATATGAAAGAGATGTAACCTGAAGCAACAAACAAATAAATTTATTAATTTTTAAAAAAGCAGGTAACAATTTTAAAAAACTGTAAATAAAATAAAGGTTACAGCCATTCAACCTGGTTTTATAAACCTCCAAGAGTCGAAAAAACTTAGAGCTAAGGTAAAATACATGAAAAACGTGGTGTTAACCCATGCCTTTAACTTCAGCAGAGACGGGAGGAGCATTATAGAGTTAGTGGTCTTATAAATTCTAGAGTTACATGGAACAGGGTGGTGAGGGTTCACACCCTTAATCCCATCATTCAAGAAGAGTACACCCTTAATCCCAACACACTAGAGACAGAAACAGGCAGATCTCAGAGCTCAAGGTCAGCCTGATACAAAACAAACTCTAAATAGAGAAAAACTTCAATCCAGGAGTGGTGTAACACATCTTTAATCCCTTCAGATGGGAACCACAGGTCTTTGATCCTAATGATTAGAATGCAGAGACAGACACATAGGATTTGGAAGGACCTAAGTTTAAAAGCTACTTACAAAAGGCCTACTCAATACAAACAAATTGTCCTTTGAGATCTCAAAATATATACACTAAAGCTTGTTTAGCTCCAAAATAACAAAATAATTTCTTCTTTAACCCAGATTGAAAGATAATACTTTATATATTGTCAAAAAACCAAATTTGCTTCAGGAGAAATATTACCTACCCCCCCCCCAAAAAAAAAAGGGTAATTGTCCCAGAGTTAGGATTAGGGCAGGGCTCTGTTCTTATCTTTCCAGGAGATTCAAAGCATCCATTCAAGGAACCCAGGGACAACTGGACAAAGGAAACCTCAACGGAAAACAGAATCAGACACCAAAGAAGATGAGTGGCCCAGATGATCCAGCCTTACAGACTCCCTCAATAGCTGTTTCCATCAAAAGTCCACAACCACAACAACTCAAAATCGCTAAGACCATTCAGCTCTACACACTGCCCCAGCCAGAACTTCAGTAAAGCCTGGAAGATCAGCTTCTGCCTACAAACTCCTTAGGACACCTAAACAACTGAGAACAGAAGGACTGAACATAAAAGGATTGTACTAACATTTTAAACCATTTTTCCATTCTGGTTTGGGCCCCAAACAGGTTTACTACGACCCAAATCAGCAGGAAGTCATTTTAAGAGAGCGACGCCCCATGCCCAGAAGGTGGGGAGGGTGTTTCTCCACCCCCCTTTTGGTTATTTGAAGGATAACTGAAAACTTTGTTATTTAGGGGAAGAGACTACAAGCTATTAAATGGTCTTGTTAAATGGGTTTTGGAGGTTAATCCCAGGGACTTCCTTCTTTTCTTTTTCTGTATCCTTCTTTCTCTCCTATGTAGGAGTGCACGGACTTGAGAAAAATGAGACATAGACATAGTATGGGAAGGACCAAGAAGAAGGGACAGATTATTGAATATGCCCTTATATCTTTGTATATTGATACAAAATTAGTAGTATATTTGGCTAAAGTGGTATTGACCAATGTTTATTTTGCAAAATTAAGATTATATTGGACTACATAGGTATTGATCTTTGTATATTGATACAAAATTAAGATTATAGTTGGCCACAATGGTATTGACCCTTGCATATTGACATAATATTAAGATTGCATTGGGCTACATAGGCATTGATCTTTGTATATTGATACAAAATTAAAAGTATATTTAGCCACATTGGAATAGATCTTTGTATATTGATACAAAATTAAAGGTAACACTTCCTAATGGTATTGTACCTAGAGATACTTAAAAATGAAATGTGAAGCTCTGGCCTCTTGATACCAACCGTCTTAAACTGTTTAGGATAGTTAAGAAATACAAACTCCTAGTCATGTAAGCATGTTACTTTGTTAGCTACTATGACAGTCTATCACAGATATTCTCTAAGCTACTCAGAAATCAAGTTGTTAAGAGACAAGCAACATTTGCTTATCTAAATACAAGAGATAGATAGGGCATCTTCAAAAACCCCAAGAGATCTGTAGAATATGGCATTCAAAGATGTTGTCTTAAATTAAGATTTTTTTTTATATCGAGACATATTAGCTCCTGACAGCACCCCCTATTCTACTCCAAGTAGAAGATAAGCATCAAAGAATCTCCAGTGTCAGATGGTTGAATTAGTGGCAAGCCTATCTCTTGGCATGTAAAAACTCCTTGCTTCAACTGCAGACAGACTGCTGTCCAAAAAGGACAAAACTTGGTAGCAGGGAAGTCGACAGCCTAGCTCTGCCAAGACAGGGTAGGTAGTCCTTCATAAGCCTTGCTCTACAATAAATGTCTGTCAGAGAAACAGGACCAAAAGGCTGAAGATTGATGCTGGAATGCATGCAGAGAAAATGGGAACTGTCCAGGCAGCCACTGGTATGTCATTTCTTAGTTTTGGAAGCTGCAGGCCCTGCACTTCCTATATAATCAGATATATTTATCCCTCTCAGGTCTCTGAAGTGGTTGAAGAACAGACAGCTGGAGTCTCATAGTTAAATTTTGAGTTGTTTAGGAATCAAGAGGGCATTCTGGATCTAAGAAGATGTTTTTAATAGTGATGCAAGTTAGTATGAAAGCTGAGTCAGATATAGAACTTTAAACTCATGGGGATGGTTAGAAGGTAGAATGTTAAAGTCAGGGGCCAAATATGTATGAACTGGACATTGGGAATGTATACTGGGCCATTTAACTCTCATAAATGTGGCATATTTATTTCTGATGTTTTGTGTAGTATTTACTGTTATTAGAGAAGGAACCATTTGTTGGACTGAAAGGGGAAGCTGTTGGGGGGAAGAGGGTGGAAGGGTGGGACAGGAAGGGGGAGTAGGGAAGGGATTGTGACTGAGATGTAACTTGAAGAAAAAAATAAAGTATTAAAAACAAAACAAAACAAAAAACTCGTATGCTAGCTCTCAGGCCATTGACTTTGACTTTAACAAAAGAGTTTCCAATGGCTGGGGTCCTAAAGGGTGACTCAGTTGTTGTCATTTTCTATACAAGTATGGTAACCTGAATTGAATCCTTTGAATCTTCCTAAAGAGGGAAGGAGAGACCTGACTCCATGACACTATCCTGTGGCCACCATGTGTGTCATGGCATTCCTGTTCATATCCACATATCATATAGACACTCAATAACAGTAGGATGAAAACACTGAAAAAAGACTCCCATGCCTCCTTCAAATCTTCTGTTTCAGTTTCAGTTTCTGTTGCTGTGATAAAATACTTTGAAGAACAATATAATGGAGAAGGGGTTTATTTGGCTCACAATTTCAAGCTACAATCCATCATTGCTTGAAAGTCAAGGCATAAGAATCTTGAAGCAGTTAGTTATATCGTATCTACAATCAACAGCAGAGAGCGTTGACTTAAGGAAGCCATGTTCCTGATCAGTCTGCTCTGTCTTTTTCATTCAGTCCTGGGCACAGCCAACATTATAGTGGTGCACACATTTAGTCAATTAGGTTGACTAAAAAAATAAATTCCTCAGAGGCATGGCCACACACAGTTCAGCCTAGAGATTCTCTTTCTTGGTGATTCTACTTTGTGCCAGATTCACAATCAAAACTTAACCATCATGTTGTCTAAATGTCAATTATATTTGAAAATGAGAAGTTGTTTTCTCACTTGTGTGCTGGTTAGATTTCTCTTGTTTAGCCAAAACTTAACTAAACAATGTGACTTTGACACTCCGACACCCTGATGGATTCTCCTCAGAAAGAAGTGGAGATTCTGAGTGACTCAAGACAATTGTAGTGAAAGAGGTGATCAGAACACCCTTAGAAGAGATGGGATGAAAGACAAAAGTCACAACTCAGTCAAATACGAGTAGCCAGAATACATGAAAGTGTAGAAACATGGAGACAAAAGCAGATTGCACACAAGTGAGAGAAGGCAATATATTATTGTCTAATATATTCCTATCAGAAGGAAGCCCTGGAGTACCAGCATCTAGCAGTAAGAAAGCCAGCTTCTATTGCTGCTGGGACACTTTAGAGAACAGTGAGATTTGGATGATGTCCCTCACCACTAGCTCCAGCACCAACACCTATATCAGTAAGACCCAACTCTGCTATGACTCTGGGCACTACTGACCTTGTTTCATTATTTTGCTTCATTTGTTTGTTCTTTTTTCCCCACATATAAGAACATACTTACTAATGAATGCCTTTGATTCTGTCTACCAAAGTGTGAATGGACAATACACATCTCTGTCACTCGAAATAATTGGATTTAATGTCTGCTATATTAAATTCAGTCAATCTAATGAACCTATTGTGATTTTAGTCTTAAAGTTTCTCCACAAGAAAAAAAAGCAACAAAATTATCAAATTTGCAATGTTAGAAAATTTCCTATGTTTCAACATTTTGCTATCATCCATAATGCTTTTTTTTGTATTCTCGCATTTCCTACCATCTACAATGGCAACTATTAATAAAATAGATATCAATTTTTTAGTAGATTTTAAGGGCAGATTAATGTGATCTCTTTTCTCATATAGCTTTTTTGTGTTTCTGAAGGAAAATTTCTACAGTATAAGTGGAAAATGGAGACAAATAAATTTTGTTGTGGTTAAAATTAATTTTCTCCTTTTTTTTTTAAACATTGGTACTTCTGTGTGCCTAGTAAAAGAATCTATGTAGGCAATATCCTTCTAGAACTCAGTGCTTCACCCTACCAGACTTAAAAATTATTGACTAAATATATTCAATTCAAATCATTAGTGTCATTTTAAAATATAAAAGTCCCTTGTTCTGTGAACTTATTCCATAAAGCAAATTTCAAGGTCTTTATTATTCATTTCTATAGGTGCCTCTAGATTTTTATACACAACTCTCTTAAACCCATATATTCTTGTAAATTTCCTTTCCATTGTGACTTTTCTTTACTAGTTTTGTATAATTTATTTTATATGACATAAGGAAACATATCTTGTGAAAAGATTTTCTCCCTATTGAGTAGCCATTCCTCCCAACAGCTTCACTAAGATTATTGGATTTCAAACATTTAAACCAGTCCAAAAGTACCCCCCAAAAAATCAAAGGCTTTCAAAGATTCCTACAATGTAACCTAAGATTTACAATGTTTAACTCATGTTATATTTTTAGAAGGTCCATAAAATTACCGATAAAAGATTCCCTCCCTCCATGCCTTCCTTCTTCTTCTTTTTTTTTTCCACAGCAGATGATCTTTCAAAAGTTTCTTGGAAAAGCTCTACACTTTTGCAGGAATTCTGAACTGTCTTCTTGTATAACCAGGAAAGCCAAGCAAATAGTATGATGGATACCTTTAGAGAAAGAGTACCATATGCTGCATGCGTCTGCCCATATCTGTTGTACCAGCACTTAGACAGCAGAAGCTGGAGAAGTGCAAGTTGTAGGCTCCACTGCCTGGTATGGTTAGACCCTATCTTCCTCTTTCTACACATAGCCACCACACTAATTGACAATCAAATAAGGAAGGACAGAAGGAAGGGAAAGATGCTAAGAATCCCTCTACTGATAATATTATCAAATCATTTCATGGAACATAACACAGATGTTTAAGTACTTCCAGTTCTCAAAGTTAAAGGTGCCACATAAATGCTGAACAGAGTTGACCACAAGAAAAATCTACAGATCAGAATAAATGCCAGTGTTATTGAATGGTGGCAAAACTAAAAAATGAGTATCAGTTTTCTTTGTTTAATCAGTTTTTATTGCTGCACAATGACAAAAAGGAATATTCATTTCCAAGGAGCTTCAGGGTCATTGTCATATTGCAAATGATTTTGTATGATGGTTTCACCTCCACTTGGAGAGCTGATCAAACATCCACAGTGCCAGACCATTAAGTCACTTTGTTGTCTCCCCTAGTACCTGCCCTCGAAAATGCACACTCTGCAGGTTAATCCACAGGACATAGTGAAAATGCCCAAATGTTCTCCAGAGTAATCCAACCCTGCATACTGATCAAATCAGAGAACACATTGTCTTGCATACTGATCAACCTTAAACAATAAGGTTCTCCAGCAATGGGATGGAGAAGGAAGCAGTAATCCCTTTAAATTTAAACCTGTACATGTTCTACCTGAAATATTCAGAAAACTACAAACAAGTAGGAGTTGCTGTATTTTTGGTTTTGCTTTTGTTTTAATTTTCTGGGCCATTGCTTTTGGACTTTTCTTCTTTTGTGTGTTAGCACAGACCTTGGGAAGGTCGCATTGACCCTATAAACCTGTAAAGAAGTAATTTGAAGTACTATAAATAACAAAATATATGTGCACATATTTGTGGGGGTTCCTTAAAATAAAAACATAAATTAGTCACATATTTGTGTGCTCTCAGGCTCTGGTGATTATCATTGTGCAAAATATTATACCACATATTCAATTTCTATAGAATTTATTTCAGTACACCTTGATTTATAATCCTATGAAGACTCATCCATTGTAAAAACCTTTGAAGATGTATGTAGTGAGAGACAAATCGAAGAAAAACCTGCTTTTTAAGGAATCTATAAATGGTTCCTAAGTGCATGCCATTTACTCACACACAGTGGCTTTAATACACAGTGTACAGTTCACCAGTTCACTGTTCGAAGGCATGCTTACCTGAAAGCAGGGATAATCATGTGACACAATATTAGAACTCTTGATGAATTATAATTGGTATCTGAAGTCATGTGTTATAAAATTATTTATTGCTTTCCTAGCCAGGTTCTTTACGTCTGTCTTTGCTGCCGTTTAAAGAGGAAGGACAATAACTAAACTTAATACTAAATTTATCTTTCTTTTATGTTTTCCATTATATTTCTACTTGTATTCTAATTAGGAACTCCCAGAGATCAAGAGCCACTAGCTTCCTTGAGCAGCTGGACTCCCAGCTGGGTGTGTTGTGAGCATAATAGCTGCAGTAATTTCCTTTCTTTTCATGTGTCTTTCTCCAGGCTGGTTGCACTGTTTAGAACAAGATTTCCTTCACAGTTTCCCCATTCCTTATTTCAAACATCTAACATGATTTATAAACTCACTAATTTGCTTATGTTATTGTAATCATTACTATAATTTTTTCACATCGTATTTTATTTTCAAAAAGCTGTTTATTCTTGCCTAGCATCTGATAGGAATTCAAACACATTGAAAATAGCCATTAATACTCTATGCAATGTATTTATTTAAAAGTGAGTTCACAATTACAGACAATATACTTTGAAATGCAGATTTCTTTCAACATCCGACAGTGGTTTGTTTTACTTTCTTTCCTTAACCAGAATACAGAAGACATGTTGAAAAGCCATGATAATTAAAGGATGTACACCTTAGACATTTAGAGATCTTTATATGTTAAGAAAGCTATCAATGATTAAGATGTTAAAGCATAGTTACACTCAAAGGAATTGGACTGTTTATTTTGGAGTGGACACAATGAGATTTTTAAATAATCTTTCAGAAAATGAATCAAAGCACACAGTGAACTCATTTAAAATTTCCATCTGGGTTTTGACAAGAGTTCTCATTTCCTTTGTAATTGTCCTGTGAGTCTTGCCTCTTTGTATTGAACATTTGGACTTCAAAAGACAGAAAGTGTTGCATCTTCACAAAAGGATTTCATCGAGAGTACTTACTGAAATGGCCTTGCTTATGCTGCATATGCTTGTGAAATACCTGGAAAAATACCCAAAGCTGCCCAACCAGAAGCACAGTTCAGTTTTCCAGTGTTCCGAGAACTTGGAATTGGGGGAAGGGGAGGGGTTAAATTTAAAGATTTTTTTCTCCTTAGAATACCACCTGTTGATCAATGTCTCATAACCCATTAAACATCTCTTAGTCACTTAAAAGCCTTCCTTAATTTGTTTCCCAAGTAAAAATGATTGAGAATACAAGCAAATGGAAGAAGAAATGACATTTCCACAAGACAAGAGCTAACCTTATGTTTCTTAAGTTAAAGAGTCAACACAAGCAGGCCCTAGGTTCAGAACATTTTTTCACTTGTAAATTTGATTGGGTTTTGATAGGAAAAGATGGTATTTATGGCAATGTCTTTAAAAAGCAAACAAAAAGAATCTGAATTACATTAAAACAAAATCATGTGTGAAAATAATCATCACAGTGGACTTCTTTATCAGTCTAAAGTATTGGAAGGCAAATTGTTTTGTATGGCACAATCCTTCCATGTATTAAGGACCAAGCAGGGTTGAAATATACTGTCAGGTCAGTAGGAACTGACTTACACATTCTCTTTAACAAATGTAAGTCTCAAATCAAAATGGAGAGGAGGTAGAAAAGAAAATAAATTTCCATTTTCTTGTTTTGTTAATAACTTTTATAATTGAATCCTGTAAAATATTATGAGAGAGTACTTAAATACTTTATTTAATTTAATCAGTAAAGAAAGAACTTATGAAGTAGAATATTTTATATTAGCTTGTATATAGAAACATTGAGATTTAGGTAAAATTACTGACTGGATGAGGCTATGGAGCTGATTATGACAATCAGAGTATGGGTTACTTACCATAAATTCCATTTAACCCATTCCATGGTGCTGTCAGGGAACTTTGGTTTCAGACAGCAGAAACTGACTCTGGTTTATGTAACCAAAAACAAGATTCATAGTAAGGGTGTAGGAAAAAAAAAATCACAAAATCAAAATTAGAGGTACATTTAAAACCAGGGTTGGAGGAAGGGGATAAAACAATAACAAAAAAGAAAACAAAGAAACACCAAAGCAAGCAAACAAAAAGCAGATTCCAAAAGGGAATTCAAAAGGACACCCTATGACACAAAATGAACTGAGTGTTAACTTTCATAATAATTATGTTCTAGTAAATCAGTCCCTGGCTCCAACTTGTCAACTTCTTTTTCAACACTCACAATAGGGAAGTAAAGTTAGAGTGCTGGCCTTGTCTCCTGTATCCAATGAAGGAGAGAAAAGTCAAGAGAAAAATTGGAAGTGCGTCTCTTCTCCCTGAAAGCTAGAGAGCTACTGCTTTATAAAAATAAAAATGTTGTTGTAGCTCCAAACAATGTTTTGTATTATAAAAACCTCTTTAGACTTTGCTGTTTCTGAAAGCTAAAAGTTTACTAAAAGCTCAGTATGGTCTTCTATTCTTCCCTACTTCAGGCCTTCTGCCCTACCAGAGCAACAGTCTTTCCAGTCTATGGATATTCTGCCAAGGGCACATTAGTGACATCTTAAATGTTGCATCTGGCAGGGACAGGTTGTCATGTTTCTACCAATTTACTATAATTGTGTAAAAGAAAAATACTATCTTTGGGGTATTAGACACATATTATTAGACAAAAATAGGAACATTAATATTTGTCAGAACTTTAATAAAATACTTACTTCAGGTTAGATATTACTCTAAACATGTTCGACATTTTAATTCACTGAATCCTGTCCACCATCAGAAGGAACAGCAAGACTAAAAATTACCCTGATCAACCATATACTGACACAGACAAGGTGTGCAAGTCAACAGCTTTTACTGGGAGTCAGTTTTCTCATTTGAGATAACATGTCAGATCTCAGTTATGATTTTCTTATAACAGGAACTAAAATACAAACCTCAAAGTTAGTCATAAATCAGAAGTACTGACTCTTCTTCTTGCAAAGCAACAGAAGGCCTACATGAGCCCGCCACACTGGCTGCTGTCAGCGTTCCTCTTCAGAAGTCTGTCAAGAGCAAAAAATTCCTGGTCAAGAATCTTTGTGTGGAGAAAACATCTGTTACTTACTTCCACTTTACATAAATCATCTTTGTTTCAAAGTATTTTCATATATTTACACGAAAAGCTGACTTAATGGTATGTTTCTAAAATATTCACAAATATTAAAAAAAAAAACTGGCAGGAAATTTTAGTTCCATTGACACCAAATAGCCTATCTTGGTGCTTGGTATAGACAAAGCCATGTTCTTGAGTATTGGAAGTAAAATTCTGCTTAAATCACAATAATTGAACATAATTGCTTTGGGACACACAACTGAAATAGTATAAGGCACTGTGTTATTGTGTGCCACTCCAGTTATATCCAAGACTTACAATAAGAGAATAGGTAAAAATAATAAAATTTACTATTCTCATGTTGGAAGAGGGAAAAGTGATTCCAAGAAAAGAAAGCCCATGATAATGGAGATTTGATTTTTTTTTATTTCTTCAAGTTACATCTCAATCACAATCTCCTCCCTACTCCCCCCCCCAGTCTTACCTTCCCACCCTCTACCCACTCAATCCCCCATCCTCTTTCCTTTTTTTAAGTTTAAGGTATATCTTTTTCCTCCCAACAGCTCCCCCTTTCAGTTCAATAAATGGTTCTTTCTCTTATAACAATAAATACAATACAAAACAACAGAAATAAATAGGCCACAATTATGTGAGTTATATGGCTTAGCATACATTCCCAATGTTCAGTCCATATGTATTTGGCACCTGACTCTAACATTCTACTATCTAATCATCTCCATGAGTTTAAAGTTCTATATCTAACTCTGCTTTCATACTAACTTGTATCACAATTTTAAAAACATGTTCTGAGATCCAGAACACCTTCTTGATTCCTAAACAACTCAAAATTTAACTATGAGACTCTATCTATTCTTCAACCACCTCAGAGACCTGAGAGGGTTAAATATATCTGATTATATAGGAAGTGCAGGGCCTGTAGCTTCCAAAACTAAGAAATGATATACCAGTGGCTGCCTGGACAGTTCCCATTTTCTCTCCATACATTACAGCTTCAATCTTCAGCCGTTTGGCCCCGTTTCTCTGACAGACATTGATTGTAGAGCAGGAATTATGAAGGACTTGCCTACCCTGTCTTGGCAGAGCTAGGCTGTCGACTTACCTGCTTCCAAGTTTTGTCCTTTTTGGACAGCATTCTGTCTACAGTTGAAGCAAGGTTTTTTTTTGTTTGTTTGTTTTGTTTCTGTTGTTGTTTTTTGTTGTTTTTTTGCCAAGAGATAGGCTTGCCACTAATCAATCATCTCCCACTGGAGATTCTTTGATGCTCATCTTCTACTTGGAGTAGAATATGGGGTGCTGCCAGGAGCTGACATGTCTCAATATCAAAAAATCTAAAGTTAAGAAAACATCTTTGAATGCCATATTCTGCAGATCTCTTGAGGTTTTTGAAGATGCCCCATCCATCTCTTATATTTAGATAACCAAATGTTGCTTGTCTCTTAGCAACTTGATTTCTTATTAGCTTAGAAAATACCTATAATAGACTGTCATAGTATCTAACAAAATGACAGGCTTGCATGACTATTATATACATATATATAGTTTGTATGTCTTAATTATCCTAAACAGTTTATGACAGTTGGTAGCAAAAGGCTGAAACTTCACATTGCATTTTTTTTTTTACCCCCAAGCCTTCCATCCCACTCCTTTGGAGTGGAGTGTCCCTCCATAACAGTCCCTCACCCCAGTTCAGATGTCATATGAGGGCCAAGATCCTCCTTATACACTGGGGTCTTACAAGGCAGTACCACCAGTGAAAAGTGTTTCATTGCCTGGGAGAGAGAACTAAAAAACAAACAAACAAATTTAAAAAAATAAATAAAAAGTCTATCTCCACTTTTTTTTCCTTTGGTGTGTTGGTTGTAGTATTGATATCCTGTACTATATAGCTAAAATCCTACTATAAGTGAATAGATGCCATGTGCATCCTTTTGAGTCTGGGTTAGCTCACTCAGGATGAGCTCTCTAGTTCCATCCATTTGGCTACAAATTGCATAATTTCATTGAGACTTGATTTTTAAAATGAGCCAAAAGCAGGCTGAAGCTCAGTCATTAGGAAAAGCAGGCATGCTAGTAACAAAACTATGTGACATTGTTTCTAGAGCTCCACCTGTGAGAAAGAGGGAGAAAAGTAGGAAATAAAGCTCTAAACAAATAAAGACTCAGCATTCCTATCTGACATGAAGTAGTATCTGGACTCTGATATCAACATTCTCAGTATCATGCCAAACCTTCTCTAAACAAGCGTAGATACTGGTATACAATCTCAAGCCTATAAATGTGGAGTGAGCATGCATATAAAACTGAATACTTGTATAACTGATTAAATGAAAAAATATAGAACAATTGTCAGGTAATAAATGTTATGACATGAAAATTAAGGGATATGTAAATGAAATCCAGTGGGAAAAGTTTATAAATATGTAATTTAATCTTTTATTCCTTAATCTGAATACTCTTTGAGTTACCCAGCAAAAACTTAGTCCACTACATCTTGTAGGTCATGATGTATTGTAGTTTAGGTCGAATGACACCAAAGCATTTTTTAGTACAAGTTACAAAAATCATCTGTGAACTTTGCTTGAGGCTTCCACAAAAAATTTTAAATTGAATATTATGGGTAACATTCTGTGTTACTGACTTTGTGTTTGATCCACTAAGAGCTAAATCATAAGAAACTTATTTCTGATACCAACTTTTTTTCAATAGAATTTAATTTCCTTCCTTTATTCTTCAAAATACTCCATCTGGATTTGCATGTTAATGCCCTCATTCACAGTGCAAGGCCAGACTGGCCTTAAAATCTTGGTGGCATGGCACATGGACTCTTATTTCCCTGCCAGGAGGTCAGTTGTTAGTTTGGGGGCTTTCTAGAATGGCACTTTTCACAGGACAATGAAAGAACTCAGATGTGCAGGATGTGGTTGCCATACTTTCTTCAAATGTGGAATTCATGGTAAAAAGAAGGCTAGAAATCTGCACACTAACTTGAAATGTTTTACTCTGGGAACAGCAGACAAATGTTCTTTCTCAGACTGTTGTCTACTACTGGTCACATGATCCAGCTACATTGAAAGGGAGGTTCATGGATATTCATGGAACAGCAGGTGTCTCTGCTATTGAAAGGAACATTTGTGTTATCTCTCCTTGAGTTTCATGAAAGCAAAGCCTCACATAGCGTATTCTTTTGACACTTGCTTACTACTAATTTCTGTCTCTAAGTTCATGGTTCATGACAATAGAATTACTTCCCTAAATCTATATATTAAAAAAAAAATCCTGCAAAATTACAATCTCGCCTTTATCGCTGTTCTTCCTCAGAGTTTCTTACATGGGATGATTATCCCATACAGAGATACACAACTACAAAAAAGTTCCTTCTTGTACCAGAAACTAAGCCCAAGGTACCATACAGATGTTAATACATGAATATATGCCGCATTCATGATAATGTGATATTAAGTTATGTTAGGTTTTTGTAGAGATGTTAGAAAAAATATAAAGAAAAATTTTTCATATTAAAAAAAAAACATGTGCTGAAACATCTAGAAGGCATGTGGCCAGTGTCTGTCTTTGTTCAGCCATTCTGCCAGTTTTAGGAGTATGGTTTAAGTCACATATTTGTCTCTTCCATTTGTACAGACATACTCTCGGGAAACATGAACACATAAATTACTACATAATTACACAATCAAGCAGCTTTGTAATATCTAATCCTGACTATCCTTTTTTCCTGGTAGGTTGAATAGTCCACATTTTTTTCTGAGAATTTAAATGGGTGAATTAATCTATACATCTATTTAAAATACATTTTAAATTCTATGATTTTGCTATAACTGCTCTCCATAATGACAGACTTTGGTGGCTTGACACCAATACACCTGTGTTGTTTTCATTTTCAAGACTAAACAATACATTGTTACCTAAAATAAAAAAATAAATAAAAAAAACATGTGAAAGCAATAACAATAAAATACAAAAGAAAACACAAAGAACCCTTCAAATTAAATGTTAGACATCCATTTTCTTACAGAATGTCCTTTGGTGAAAGTATCACTCAGAAGAGTTTTGTCTTTTCATCCTTAGTTTCCGTTGTCTAGTTAGCTGTGCATTCTCTCACAGGTCAGCCTTTTATCTCTTTTCCTACTATTGCCCTGCCATTATTTCCTGTCTGCTCTGCCTCTAATGAAGTTAGTTTCCTGAAGGCCTTGCAATATGTATGCCTCTTCTTTTCTTCTACCTTTCATTTATTCCTCTAGAAGAAGAACCGAACTACTTTTCTAACCAAAGATAGGTCCTTAAGAGCAATTTTGGTACCACTCCCAAGAACATCTTACAGACCTGGGGTTATAGCTCAGTGGCAGGATATTTGACTGGCATGAACAAGGTCCTGGGTTCAATTTAGAGAAACCCAAAACAAAAAGAATATACTTCATTTTCAATTTTGTTTTCGTCACACTTATAGATATCCAACAAATGCCCTTTATTTGATTAATGAGCTTGTTAAATTATGGAAGAAATACAACTTTATGTAGTAGTTTTTATGTAGTAGTCACCACGTAGTTTCTCTTCCATTTTTAATAAATAATCAGATACTAGAGCATGTGAATGTGGATTGTTGATAAGTGTATATATATATATATATATAGCTGCAAAACTAAGATTGTGTCTATGTTCCAGCCCCCTGTGTGACATATATGACATATGTGAACATTACAATATTAACTGTCCATCTTCTCTGACGTCAGGAAGACCATTTAGAAATATAAATATCATGATGATGTTTTTATATGGTCACTTCTATGTATTGATTTTATTAGTTAAAAGCAATAGAAACTACAAAACAGGAAAATCTCAATATTGTAATAACATGATCATTTTCAACAGTGCCCAGTAAAGCCATCCCCTTGTGACAAAAGGGAACATACATTTTGGATACACTAACTCCGTTTCTGATCCCATGACTGTTTAAACTGTGTTCCCTGAATCAGCAACATCGTCAAGGAAGGAAAACTCAACATAAAGAAAGAAAATGATTGAAATTGAGGGCAGTGATCTTGTCCTCAGAGTCCTTAATAGAGGCTCCAGTTGTGCCAACCAGAACTTGGTACATGAGTGTCAACCTCACAATAGGATCTTATACTTTAAGTCGATTTTCATGGAAATTCATTACATTCTACTCTCACTTCTCTTTCTCAAAAACTGCTTCAGCAGCAAAATAACCATGTTTGATTCTACAATAGTAATACTGCCATTTCCAACTTTGGTCCAACTAGAGATTGAGCAACTTATTAACATCTCTCTTCTTCTTCTTATTATTATTTCCAAGATTACTTTGCAAATATTTTTTGTTTTGAAAAAGAAAAGAATACAGAAGTCCTTCCTGAAAATTATTTCATCTGTAGTGTACATTTTCTTATATAATTTATTTTTATTAAACATTCAGTATACAACTAACAAAATGGAATGCAATAGGAATACAATATTTTAAATGTACATTTAAATACTTTTATATTAAGCTGTAATAGAATTATGACAAAAGATTAAACATATATATGTATATATATATATATTCTTATCACATTGTATTATTTTATTTTGTGAGGGGAAGAAGAATATTTTGTGTATTTTCAAATTTTTATTAGTGTATATTCATTGTACATGACAGGGAACTACACAAGGACATTTTCCTTTTATTGAAAATAAATTTTATTTTCTCACAGAATGTATCCTGATTACAGTTTCCAAACCTCAGCCCCTTCCAGTTCCTCCATACCCCCTCTCCCATCCAGATCCACTCCCTTTTGTCTCTAATTAGAAAACAAACAGGCTCCAAGGGTCAATAACATGACATGCTATAACATGAAATAGTATGATAAAGCAAACAAAAAACCAATGCAATGGAACTTGAAGAAAGCCAAACAAAACAAACAAGAAAACAAAAAAAACAGAAGGAAAAAAACCCAAGAGACAACACAAAAACCAGAGACACACTCATTTGCATGTTCAGAAATCCCATAAAAGGATTAAACTGGAAACCATAATATATATGAAGGTCTGGGGCAGACCTATGCAGGCCTTGTTCATG
Organism: Lophiomys imhausi; assembly: GCA_907164525.1. Lineage (NCBI taxonomy): Eukaryota > Metazoa > Chordata > Mammalia > Rodentia > Muridae > Lophiomys > Lophiomys imhausi. The sequence continues at coordinate 5,194,550 of CAJQZJ010018033.1, forward strand.
CTGCTTCAGTCTCTGTAGGTGACTGAATCTTGCTCACTAAGGGTGATTTTTTTTCCGAGTTCTATTCATTTACCTCTGATTTTCAGGATTTCGCTTTTTTTTTTAATGTCTGAATAATATTCCTCTGTGAAAATGTACCACATTTTCTTTATCCATCCTTCTGTTGAGGGACTTCTAGATGTTTTCCAATTTGTAGCTGTTATGAATAGAGCAACAATACCTGAAAACATGTCTGAGCAGGTGTTTCTGCTGTAGGACAAAGCATCCTTTGGGTACAATAGTTGGATTTTGAGGTAGATGTACTTCCTGAGGAATGGCCACATTGATTTTCACAGTGACTGTACTACTTGGCAGCCCCACTAGAAATAGATGAGTGTTCTCTTTACTTCACATCCTTGCCAGTATAAGCTGTCACTTGCTTCATGGATTTTAACTATTCTGATGGGCCTAAGACGAAATGTCAAAGTAGTTTTGATTTTCATTCCCCTAAAGACTAGGATGTTGAAGTTTTCTTTATGTGTTTCTCAGCCATTTGATTTTCCTCTGGTGAGAATTCTGTTTAGATCTGTACTCCATTTTTTAAATTTTAATCATATTGAATTTGCATCCTGACCAGTTTCCCCTCCTTCCTCTCTTCCTAGTCCTTCTCCCCACCCTACCCTGTTGAGTAATTTATTTTCTTGATTTTTTATTTATATTAATCAGGTGTCAGGTGTAGTGTTGGTAAAAACTCTCTCCTATTCTGTAGGCTATTGCTTTATCCAAATGGTGGTCCTTTGACATAGAAAAGATTTTTAGTTTTATGAGGTCCCAATTATTAATTGTTCATCTTTGTACCTGTACTAATGGTATTCTGTTCAAAAAGACTTTTCCTGTGCTGATGAGTTTAGACTATTCTCCACGTTTTTTGTTTTTGTTTTTTTTTTTTCTATCAGCTTCAATATAATCTAATTCTATGTTAAGGTCTTTAATCCATTTGGAGTTGAGTTTTGTGCATGGAGAAGATTATGGATCTATTTTGATTTTTTTAAATGACATTTTCAGGTTTTAACAGTACCATTTATTAAAGAATCTGTCTTTTATCCACTGTGTATTTCTGGATTCTTTATCAAACATTATGTGCCCATAAGTGTTTGGATATATGTGTGGGCCTTCAATTCAATTCCATTGATCAACATGTCTGATTTGTACCAATGCCATGCTGTTCTTATTATCATATATCTATAAGAAAATTTGAGGTCAAGGATAATGATACTCCAGCAATTTAATTATTCAGGATTTTTTAAACTATTGTGGGTTTTTTTTTTGTGTGTTTCCACATGAATTATCCTTTCAAGATCTGTAAGGAACTGTGTTGTAAATTTGATGGGTATTGTGTAGAACGTGTAGATTGCTTTTGGTAGGATGGCTAATTTTACTATACTAATCCTACTGATCCATGAACATGGGAGATCTTCCCTTCTTCTGATATCTTCTTTAATTTCTGTCTTCAATATCTTAAAATTTTTATCACACAAGTCTTTCACTTGCTTGGTTAGAATTACCCAAACAAAGATATTTTTAATTTTTGAGGCCATAGTGAAAAACATTATCTCTCTGATTTTTTTCTCAATCCATTTGTCATTTGTGTGTAGGAAGGCTATTTATTTTTTGTGTTAATTTTGTATTGAGCTACTTTGCTGAAAGTCTTTATCAGCTGGAAGTGTTTTGAAGTGGAAATTTTAGGGTCACTTATGTATACTATCATATAATTTGCAACTGAAAATATTTTGACTTCTTTCTTTCTAATTTGTACCCTGCTGATCTTGTCCAATTGCCTTATTGCTCTTGCTACAATTCAAGTACTATATTGAATAGGTATGGAGAGAGTGAACAATCTTGGACTTGACTTTTGTCAAATTGTTTTGAGTCTATCCATCTAAGTTGATATTGGCTACAGACTTGCTGTAACATGACTTTGTTATGTTGCAGGATGTCCTTTATATCCCCAGTATCTGTAGGAACTTTATCTTGAAGGAGTGCTGGATTTTGTCAAAGGCCTTTTCTGCATCTAATGAGGCAATCATGTCTTTTTTGTTTCACTTACTTATAGGATGGATTATATTTATCAATTCGTGTATTTTGAACAATTCTTGCATTTTGGGGATGAAACTTACTTGTTCATAGTGGATGATGTTTTTGATATGTTTTTGGATTCTGTTTGCAAATATTAAAAAACAGAATTATTGCATCTATGTTCATAAAACGTATTTGTCTGTATTTCTCTTTGTTGGTTTTATGTGGCTGAGGAATCAAAGTAAATGTGATTGCATAAAACAAATTGTGCAAGGTTCCTTTTATTTCTATTTTAGTAATACTTTGAAGAGCATTGGTATTAACTCTTTGAAAGTTTGGAAGAATTCTGCACTAAAACCATCTGACCCTGGGTTTTGTTGGTTGGGAGACTTTTAATTACTGCTTTATATTTCACAGGGTTTTTAGGGCTGTTAAATTCCCTATCTGATCTTGATTTAAATTTGGCAAGTGTAATAGCTAGAAACTGCAAACAACACAGATGTCTCTCAACTGAAGAATAGATTTAAAAACTATGGTACATCTACACAATGGAATGCTACTCAGCTATCAGAAACAAGGAAATTATGCAGTTTGCAGCCAAATGGATGGAACTAGAGCTCATCCTGAGTGAGCTAACCCAGACTCAGAAGGATGCACATGGCATCTATTCACTTATAGTAGGATTTTAGCCATATAGTACAGGATATCTATACTACCAAGACTCAGAAGGATGCACATGGCATCTATTCACTTATAGTAGGATTTTAGCTATATAGTACAGTATATCTATACTACAACTAATGCACCAAAGGGAACATGGACATAGACTTTTTGTTTGTTTGTTTTCTCTCTCTGTCATTGAGAGACTTCTCCCTAGTGGTAATGCCTTGTAGGTCCCCATTTTATGAGGAGGCTCTTGGCTCTCATTTAACTGCTGAACTGGGGTGGAGGAATGTTATGTAGGGACACTCCACTCCAGAGGAGTGGGATGGAAGAACCCTTCCTTAGGGGGTAGAGGGTGGGAGGGCAGGACTAGGAAGGGTGGAAAGAGGACACTATAATGGAGATGTAACCTGAAGCAATAAATAAATAAAAATTTTTTAAAAAGGTCCTTTTAGTATCTTACTAGTATGTCTTTTGGAAATAAATTGTTAAACAACAGAACTTTCATGGCCCTCATATGACTGCTGAACTGGGGCAGGGGACTGATATGTAAGGACATTCCACTCTGAAGGAGTGGGATGGAAGGGATAGGGGTAGAGGGTGGGAGGGTGGGACTGGGAAGGGTGGAATTAGGGTACTGTGATGGAGATGTAATCTGAAGTAATAAATAAACATTAAAAAATAATAAAATAAAATAAAGAAAAAATACAAAGTACATGAAAAAGTATTATAAAAAATAAATTTGGCAAGTGATATGTATTGAGTAAAGTACTCATTTCTTTTTTATTTTACAATTTAATGGAATACAGGTTTTTAAAGTATGTCCTTATGATTACTTGGATTTCTTCAGTGTATGTTGCAGTCTTTATTTTCATCTCTAATTTTGTTAATTTAGATATTCTCTTTCTGCCTTTCAGTTAATTTAAATAAGGGTGTGTCAATCTTATTGATTTTTCTCAAAGAATTATTTGCTTATTTATTCTTTATTTTGTTTTTTTTTAATTGTTTGTTTCTATGTTATTGATTTCAAGCCTAAGTTTGATTGTTTCTTGCTGTCTACTATTCTTGGGTGAATTTGCTTACTTTTGCTCTAGAATTATATTTAAATTATGCTGTTAAGTTATTAAGATGAGATCTCTTCAATTGTCTTACTTGCAGACTAGTGATCTGAACTTGTCTTTTAGAACTGCTTTCATTGCGTCCCATACGTTTGTGCAAATTGTGTATTATTTTTTAGTCAATTCTAAGAATCTGTAATTTTGTTCTTTATTTCTGTATTGAAACATTTGTCATTCAGTAGTGAGTTGTTCTGTTTCCATGAATTTGTAAGTTTTCTGCTGTTTTTGTTATTGTTGATACCCAGCTTTAATCCATGATGATCTGATAGAATGCTGAGTATTGTTACAATTCTCTTGGGTCTGTTGAGACACACTTTGTGTCAAAGTATGTGATCAATTTTAAAGAAAGTTACATGAAGCATTGAGAAGGTATATTCTTTTGTGTTTTGATGAAATATTATGTAAATATCTGTTAGGACAATTTAGTTTATAACATCACTTAACATTTTTGTTTAGCTTTTAATCTATTGGTGATAATGGAGTATTGATGTCTCCCACTATTAATATTAAGAATTAGTATAAGATTTAAACCATAGTAGTATTTCTTCCGTGAACTTGGGTGCCCTTCTCTTTGCTAGATAAATGTTAAGAATTACATCTTCTTGGTGGATTTTAGTTTGTTGAATAGGTAGTGTTCTTCCCTATCTCTTTTGCTTAGTTTTGGTTTGAAGTCTATTTTGTCAGATATTTAAATGGCCTATTTGCTTAGAACATATTTTTCCAACCCTTTACTTTTGTTGAGTATACTTTATGTTAAGCTGTGTTTTGGATGCAGAAGATCCTTTTTCTGCATCTATTCTGTCAGTCTGTATATTTTCATTGTGAAATTAACCATTGATATTGAGAGATATCAATGTGCAGTATTTGGGTGTTTGTTCATTTTATTTATGTTGTTGCTGTGGTGTGTGTGTGTGTGTGTGTGTGTGTGTGTGTGTGTGTGTTTCTCCTACTTTGATTTGCTGGTTTGAAATTATTTTTCTTTCTTTCTCTTTTTCTTTTTTATTCTTTTCTTACTTCTTTCTTTTCTTATGAGTGATTAACCTCATTAGGTTGGCATATTCTTTCCAGCAACTTTTAGAATCCTCCATTTTCAGAAAATTAATGTTTAAAATTTGTTTAATCATTCAATGTCTTATTTTCTCTACATACCGTGATTGGAAGTTTTGCCAGGTATTGTAGTCTAGGATGGCATCTGTGATCTCTTAGAGTATTTGGAACATCTATTCAGGCCCTTCTAAGCTTTGAAATCCCAGTTGTGAAATTAAGTGTTATTCTAATAGGTCTGCCTTTATATATTACTGGACCTTTCCCTTTGCAGCTTTAATATTCTTTGTTCTGTTAGTTTAATTCTTTAATTGTTATGGGACAAAAGTACTTTTTGTTTTGTTCTGGTTTGGGGTCAATCCATGTGGTGTTCTATATGCTTCTTTTTCCTCGTAGATAGACATCTCCTTCTTTAGGTTAGAGAAATATTCTTCTATGATTTTGTTGAAAGTATTTTGTTTCTTTGACCTGATTTCTCCACCTCCTTCTACTCCCAAATCTATTCTTAGATTTGGTCTCCTTGTGTTGTCTGAGATTTCTTGGATGTTTTGTGCCAGGAATTTATAGTTTTAACATTTTCTTTGACCCAGCTATCTATTTCTTCTTTCAGGTCTTCAGTGCCCTACATTCTTTCTTCTGTCTTTTCTATTCTGTTGGTGAAACTTGTCGCTGTGGCTCCGGTTTTAGTTCCTATATCTTACCTTTCCAAGTTTGTGGGGTTTTTTTTATTGTTGTTGATTCTATTTCCATTTTCAGTTCTTGAAATTTTTTCAATTCACTTTCTTCTACTCTTCATTTGTATTTTCATAGATTTCTTCAAGGGATTTATTCATTTCCTCTTTAAGAACCTCTATCATGTGCCCCTAGAGGCAGTGCAAATGTGGCTGCTGTGTCACATGTGCGTTAATGGGTAGCGGAAAGGAGAGAGAGTGTGTCTACATTCAGTGTTCTGACCTCTGAACACCTGAATGAATAGTGTCAAATCAAATAATCATCACTCAGTTACTTCAACATGTGAAAGAAAACAGTTCATAACTCATTCTTTCATGAAATTATGTCTATTTCACAAAAACTGCACCTTTATTTTTGGCATAATATAAAAGGGGCTCTTGGAGTGAAAACTGAGAAGAAATTAGTTTAGCACTTTAGGACTGGGATGACACTTAATGTGAGCTGTGTGATTCATGCACAATAATATGTCCTTCTAACACATCCACCAGCTAATTGTGACACTCCTCTAAATCAATCTCTTCTATAACGGTATCTTTTGAAAGAGTACTCTTCAAAAGTTAAATATAACTCTAGACACCTCAAAATTAGAGAGCTTCCAGGAAAATTGTGGCTTTAATGAAGTGTTCTAGATGTCAAATTTGGACTGTTTAACCAGAAAAGTGATAGCTTTTGCTGAATTAAAAATATGTTCTACAATAAACTGAAGTACTAAGAAAACTCTCAAGTACTTTTCTTAATTTTGAAGACTATGAGGCATTTCACTCAAGGCTATAGTTCCTGGTTGTTCTACTAACTACACATTGAGTGATGGAGCTGGTGCACTAAGGTAATAAATGTGTTTATTCATTTCAACTTTTCTCCTGGAAAGTTTAATTTTGAATGGTAGAACTCTAGTAAAAGTACTGTACTTTATCGACCACTCCCTGTTCTGATGTCCATCAATCTAATCCCTCACATCATAACAAGTTACATATTCTCAATAAGTTGTTCTGAGTTGTCTCTCAACTCCCACACATTTTTGAATCTTATTCTAGATAGTAATAAATACAGAGATAATAACCTGTGACATGAGTTTTAGCCTGGTCTTTAAGTAGACCTTTTATCTTGAAAAATCAACTCTTTGTGTTCTTTCTTTAAACTGACCAACAGGAGGGAGAGGGCAGAGAACTCAAAGAAAATGTCCGTGTTCAAGAACCTGCCAAATCATCATAACTAGTATTTGGTTAACCTTTATAAGTTAAGAATAACAAGTGTAGCTCTGAAATGTGTCTAACTCTAACCTCTTGGCTGGGTGTATAGAATATGGCATTAGTCACTATATTGTGATAAACCATGCACTCATGTTTCCATGTATATTGCATCAAAGCAGCTGAAATCCAATTGAAAAGTTTCTTTAGACAGCCATTGTGTGGGAACATGATGTCAATATTAATAAAGGCTGACTTTCCCCTTGGCTCACTTCTTACAGATAAGCTTTTCAATAATACACTGCTTGCACCAAAGGTCTGATGGGACTGGGAATAGTAAAAAACACTAATAAAAGAATGTTGAATGTTTTTATATTAAATTTCCCCACAGGCAAACTGAAAAGCCTACTTAGAGAACGCCAATCAACATGGCACTTATTAAATGTAACAAGAGTCCCGTTACAACAGATCTTTAAAGCCCTAAAAATGAATTAGGAAATAGAGACAAAAGACAATTGCAATTTCATTTTTTAAATGAAAACTGTGGACATATCACCTCACACGTACTAAATTGATAGTGGTTTATTTGATCTCCAGAAAGCATCCCTGTACAAGAGCACAAAACTTTAGACATTTCTTTTGGTTTAAAAAAAGGAGACTCTTTTACTTAATAAAACAAGTGTATATAGATATTTGTCTTATAACGTTATCCAGCAAGGAAAAAAGTGACTTACTCAAGAATTTAGTGACAATCTATATACTTCCTTCAAAATAATCCAAGTAATGACACACCTAGCCGTTGACTAAAATAATAACTGGTGAATTGGCAAAAAGGTGGGAATTGTTAATTTTAATTAACATGAGCCTACCAAGCTATATGACAATTGAGAACAAAAAATAAACACTTGGGGTTCTGGAGAAGTGTATCAACATTAACAACTCGGGGGTTGTCCTCAATCAACAGACTTACCAGCTATCATTTCATCTGCAGGTAACTAATATCAAGGTGGTGACAAATATATTAAATTTTCCCGTCTTTGAGAACTTGAACCCCTGGCTGAGACTTTGACTTGGTTCAGTAATAAAAATAAACACAATGATTAAATGTTCACTATTTCCCACAGATATGGGTGGAGACAGGGATGGTCGCTGGGACTTCAGGACCAGAGGTAGTGGCATTGGACAATTGCTATTATATAATCTATACTTTTGCTAAATAGTATAATGTTTTATTTCCTGGGAAGCTCTCTACAAAGAAACTTCTACATTGGTCAAGTTAAATTTGCCAGTGTATATGAAAACAAATGCATTAAAAATTTGAGGGAGCATAATACGTAGTATTAAATATAGAATTACAAAAATGTATTGAATTCCATTTTAATTCAGAAAAACTGTATTGATTATAAGCCATGTATGCTTATTAAAATATTTACATATCTTAAATAAAGTTACACTTTCAAATACATACATCTATTCAACTTACTAGTCTTTTCAAATTAAGTAAACTATTAGTTACAATTTACAAAGATGAATCTTTGAAGATCAGTGCATAAATTAAGAAATTAAATTACTGCATGACATGACCGAGTAACTTATTGGCATACTTATCATTGAATATTGTATTATATTTCAATTGAATTTGCCAAGATACAAAACAATTTGTCAGGGTATAGAATATCTTTGTTTGTTGTGCTATTTATTTCACTTCAATACTTTAAGTTGTCAGCATAAAAAGGATTCCAAAGCCATCATTTCAACTTTTAATCACTTAATTTTTTTTGAGATTCATTTTATTTTCATTGAGTAGTTGTACTATTATTTTGGAAGATAATGTCCTATGTGCAAAACTATTTTGCAATCTAAATGTGAATAACTGTGCCACTGTAAATGAAAGCCTTCTTTCCTCATTGAGACAGTTTTCATTATGTAGATTTCATATGATTTAGGCTGTAAAAAAGAGGTCACATTTAGCCTTTAAGTGTCTATATATCAGAACATTACCTTAAGTTCATATTGAACCATTCCACTTACCATAAATGTGTATTTATTCTTAAATAAGAATGATTTTGAGTGCTTGGACAAAATACTAACATAAATCCTCTTATTTTTTTAATTTTACTTCTTAAAAAAATGTCTTAATTGTATCGTTTCTCAATTGTTCCATGTTCCAATAATTCATATTAGTGGTGAAAGTTTCCAGCCATGAACTTGCTTAGGAACATGAGTGCATCTAGGCCTCTGTGTGCAGAACAGCTTCTACTGAAAAGATGTAGCCTCACATCTTAGAAATCACTACACTAGTGACAGCCAGGACAAGCTCATAATCATATTTGAATCATGGTGTCAGACAGGAATATCACTTTTAAAAAAATGTTTATTTATTACTTCAAGTTACATCTCCATCCCAGTCCCCTCCCTCCACCTCTTCCAGTCCTATCCTCCCACTCACTCCTCCTTCTCCCAGAACTCTTTTTTATAAACAATTAGGACACAATTATGAAAACTATAAGATATAACATACTTTCCCAATGTCCAGTCCATACATATTTGGCAACTGATATTAATATTCTATTATCTATCTTGATGAGTTTAAAGTTCTATACCTGAATCATTTTTCATCATAACTTGCATTACCAACTTAAAAATATCTTCTTAGACCTAGAACGTCCTTTTAATTCCTAAACAACTTTAAATTTAACTGTGAGACTATAACTATCTACTCTTCAACCACATCAGAGACCTGAGAAGGATAAATATATCTTATTATACATGAAGGTTGCCTGGACAGTCACTTTTGATGGCACTTAATATAAAGTAATATAATATTATAATGTTGTTTACATTATGATTTTTTTGTTATTTAATTTGTATTTACTATATGGTCAGATATGGATAAAGGAAACTCTGTGAATAATGTGGGAGAAAAGGCATTAAAACTAGGAGCTATAGGGAATTGTACAAGTATATTATATAGAACTTTGTAAATAAGAACAATATTTAAAATTATCAGTTCATGCCAAATTTAATCCCTCCTTCTCCTCCATCCCTCTCTATAAGATTAGTAGCAATCAATTTGAAGGAGAACTCTTCTAAAGCGCTTCGAGTTTTCACCCACTCATGTCTCCAACATTCTTTTTTCTGTTACTAAGTTTAACAGAGTGAAGCTCTTAGACGAGCAAAGAATAAAGAATTTTTGACATTAGATGTCTGAACCTCAGTTTCTACTGTCTATAATATGAAAATAGATATCCATTTAAATCAGCATATCACAAGGAACAAATAAAATAATTGAAAGCTTAGTAAAAACCTATGGAAAAGCATACTAAACCCCTTAATGAATTTTGAGAGGGAAATTCATTCAATTTATATGAAACTAGCTATCGTGAGAATATCATAGGTTAGCCCTAGGAAATATTGCTCAATTCATTTGCTTGCTCAAAAGACACTTGATTAGTGAGTTACATATAGTTCCTCAAGCCCTTATTTGTAGTGTAACTAATCTAAGGTTTAAGGTGATGATTAGAAATGTAAATATTAAGTCCAATTTCATTACTGCTTTTCACTATTTGTAATAATTAGATGGGATTTTAAAACTCTGTATCCACACTTTTTTAACTTACGTAAAGCATATCATGTAATTGAAAGGTGTCTGAAAATGAGTAGCTTGTTTTTATTTCCATGAAGAGAAACATCTTAGAGATATCACAGTTAAAAGCATCACCAAGGGGCCTATGCTCAAGTTAAAAGCTTCACAAAGATAACATAATGACAGCGACTTCAACTTTTTCTTCTTCCCTCAAGTTTTTGACTTATATGACTCAAAAGGTTAATCTTAGCAAAGCATGGGAGAAGAATGCTTATCCAAGTGACAGTTTTAGACATCTACAGTTCTGATATATTAGTGGGTGCATTTAGGTATCCAAAGACTATTAGAAAATACCACACAGACAGCTTCTAACACTGCAGAATTCTCCTCTAAAGTACAAAAGCATTATCTTGTAAAGGCAACTTTACAGTCTCAAATTTGACTAGAAAGTATGTTAAAGGGAGATTTTCAATATGCTTGTTGTTACTGTTTACTCCAAAGCTATTGGAAACTGTTTGTTTCACTGGTAACAACCTCTCAAATGATAAGCAAGTACGCATGTTTGCAAGAAATCCAGTGAGGTAGGGGAGGAGTTGAGTAAGACGCACCTGTATGGAATCTAATGTCTTATGAGGCAGACATATTTAGACATGTAAATCGTGCAAGATGGAGTAAAGTAATTGGCTTTTAGAGGTTCAAAGTGCTTTGAGGGCCCAAAGGAAGATGTAATTAATTCTGACTTATAAAGAGGGGAGAGCTCAATGGAATAGGGCTTTTGAAGGGGGCCTTGAAGGAGATGCAGTAATTTGGTGCGGGGTGGGGGGGTCGGAGAGGAAGGATGTTCCATGAAGAGGTATGTATGTCAGTGCTAAGGGCAGGGTGTACTTAAGACACTTAAGAGCTGGACACAAAACTCTTGACGTATAATTCAAATGGAAATTTCCATGACAGCCGAGTGGTGACATGAGGAATGACTCGTGGGTTTTCCTTTTGGTGTAGATGTTTATGCAGCAATTTATGTAAGATTTGCAATTTTCTGTGAAACTTCTTTGGAATACCTGACTACAAAAAAAAATAGTGTTTCCCTTGTATTTTAATACATATGTTTTTAGATTTAAATAATGTCTAATAGCAAATCAATTCTGAACAGATTTTTGTGTACATAAAGAGTGTACCCAATTCATTTTTTTACCTATAAATAATTTCCAGCCTACTTGTTTTTGTGACAAATGCATTTACAAAGTGGGCTTTGTTTTCTTATGAAATAGGAGACACATTTCATCCAATTACTGGAGTTAGAACAACTAGTAAAAGAGCAGTGGAACACATACCAACACTATTTCCCTGGGCATTTAACTAAGAAATACAATCAAATTTCAACTAAATTTTCCAAACCTTTTGCTATTGTTCTAGACCACAAAATCTGGAAATTTTACATCCTTTTAGTTATAAAGAAATGAAGAAAGGGAGAAGAAGCCTTTACCTTTTTAATCTCCACTGTTATTTAAAAGAATGCTTATACTAAATATATATGATAATCATTATTTTAAATACCACAGAATTCTTATAAAAGCAAACAACCAATACTTCATTCATTGCTTTATTAATAGTGAGTTATTTTAAGTGGAAAACACTGAAGCAAGATACAGTTGGTATCTGAATAATATATTTGTCCAAGAAATTAAAGGACCTCATTATTTTAAAGTGTTTCTTCTTATAGCTACTACTAAAAGCAACTTCTACCTGAATTTTATAGGTCATTATTTTTAAAGAGGAACTATAAAGTAAATTCATTTGCTTTTATTTTTCTTGTTTTAACTACAAATTTTCAGTGCATATTCCTTATATTACAATAAACAAGTTGAAGTTCATTGCCAAGTGTGGTGAAAATTTACCCATTGTCCTGTCTCCCTACTAACTTAAAGGCAATGTCTGGGCCCAGGGTGAAGTGAATGTCAAGATCTTACTTAACTGGGAAGGATTTGAGATCTTGTACCCAGAATAACCAGTTTACACAGAGAATGACAGTTTCCTAGGGCAGTTGCAACTGAAGAGCAAGCAACTGAGCTGCTAAATGTTCAAACTCAAGTCCTTATCACATCCAGGGTCACATTTTGTGTCTAGTGTCTGTCTTGTCTATCTATCTATCTATCTATCTATCTATCTATCTATCTATCATCTATCTATCTATCTATCTATCATTTATCTATCATCTACCTATCTTCACCTATTCATCCCATAATTGTGCTATTTTTCCCTCTATTTTTTATGTTTATTTATTAGTTCAGGTTACATCTCCATCACAGTACCTTCTTTCCACCACCCCTCCCAGTCTCGCCTTCCCAACCTCTACCCCCTATCCCTTTCATCACACTCCTCTGGAGTGGAGTGTCTCTACATATCACTCCCCTGTCCCAGTTCAGCAGTCATATGAGGGCCAAGAGCCTCCTCATACACTGGGGGCCTACAAGGCAGCACCACTAGGGTAAAGTGTCCCATTGACAGGTAAGAAAGTCTATGCTCCTGATCCCTTTGGTTCATTGGCTGTAGTATAGTTATCCTGTACTATATGGTTAAAATCCGATTATAAGTGAACAGATGCCATGTGCATCCTCCTGAGTCTGGGTTAGCTCACTCAGGATGAGCTTCTCTAGTTCCATCCACTGGGCTGCAAATTGCATGATTTTGTTGTTTCTGATGGCTGAATAGTATTCCATTGTGTAGATGTACCACTTTTTTTTTTTTATCCATTCCTCAGTTGAGGGACATCTGGGTTGTTTTTAGTTTCTAGCTATCACAAATATGGCTGCTATGAACATAGATGAGGAAATGTCCTTGTGGTTTGTTGAGGAATCATTTAGATGTATACCCAGAAGTGGTATGGCTGGGTCTTGAGGTAGAGCTATCACGAAACTGAAGCTTTGGTAAGTCAAAAGACACTGTCATTAGAATAAAAACATCAACCTACATATTGGGAAAAGATCTTCACCAACCCCACTTCTGACAGAGGGCTAATTTCCAAAATTTACAAAGGACTCAAGAAATTAAATGCCAAGAAACGAAATAATCCAATCAAAAAATGGGGGCCAGAGCTGAACAGAGAATTCACAAAGGAGGAATCCCTAATGGCTGAGAGGCACTTGAAGAAATGCTCAACATCCTTAATCATCAGAGAAATGCAACTCAAGCCGACTCTGAGATTCCATCTCACACCTGTCAGAATGGCTAATATCAAAAGCTTAAATGACAGCACATGCTGGCGAGGTTGTGGAGAAAGGAGAACACTCCTTCATTGCTGGTTGGAGTACAAGCTTGTGCAACCACTATGTGGTCAGTCTGGCGATATCTTAGTAAACTTGGAATAATTGTTATTTTACCACCCACCTGTATATCAAACAAAAAGATCCTTCTCATCAGCGTTAATCTAAGATGAAGTATCTGACTTGAGTGTTCCTACTATACAGTCTGACTCTGTATAGTAGGAAAAACGTCATCTCATTGTTTTTAACCAATAACAGTAACCAATGTCATAAACTAAATTCATGTACTCACCATAAAATAGAGTTGATATAGATGAGACTATTTTAAATATTAAAGTTGTAGGGTGTTAGACACTGAGATCTTGCAAGCCTTTCTAGAACTAAATCCCAACCATAATGCCACATTGTAGAACCAGATCCTAACAATGAAGCCTCATATAACCAGTAAGACTCCAATGGAAAAAGATAAAAGAGGGCATGGAGTTGGGTAGGTGAGGAGGTGAGGATGATCTGGGAGGAGTTGGAGGAGGCAAAATTGCGATCAGAATATATTGTATGAAAAACTTTATTTTCAATTTACAAAAAGAAAGAAAAGAAAAAATATAGTGAAGATTCATTGTTTTAGTACTTTGTTAATAATCCATATGGATATGGAAAATGAGCTCTAGGAATTTATTTGTTTGAAATGTGTGAACATTTATGACAAAGTTAGATATTCAGAAAATCTTAAACTGACTCCTGGGTGTGTTTGTTACACCACAGCTGTAGAATACTATGTCCATACACTTAACTTTAATTGGCTTAATTTTTTGTCAGATACCAGGGATTATTCGTATGCAAATTCAATCAGTTCATAAAACATGAAAAGAAAATTTTGCTTTTCCTGTTATGTAATACTTTGGGTTTAAATTTTAAAGTAGAAAACAGTAACTTAGTGACATGATTTCCCGTCGGGAATTTAGATTTCACCGGTTGGTTCCCTGATACAGTTGTTCCTGAACTGAATTCCCAAAATATTCATATTCAATTAAAGAAATATAGTTTGGCCGACAGATGTAGATCAGTGGCAGTGTGCTTGTGTGGCATGTTTGACTCCCTGAGTTCACATATATGTCCCATTTACTCTCCCTTCCCCAACTCTTTCACCCCCTGTCCTTTCCACACAACTTTATGTCCTCACTGCTACCCCTATCCTCATCAAGGGAAATCTGTGCTGCCAAAATAATTGGAGGTGTGTGACTTTCCACCTAAGCACTGTGGACTTAACCCAGATTAAGCTTATAGAGAAAAAATAAGTCTTCCTCTTCCAGTAGCTAGGAACTATCAGTACCTACTTGGTTAGGGGTAGAACCTTTTGCCCAACTTAGGGAAAATTCTATGTAATATAACCTTTCCTAGGGCAGTTGCAAAATATATTATCGTATGAAACACATAAAGTAATAGTTCAGTAATGCAAAGTTGCTTAGTTTCTTAAACTTGTGCACAAAACAATGTCTTCTCATAAGTATCTGCAGTTCGTGCTGGCACTTTGGAAAATGTTGCTTCATGACTGGCACTTTGAGAATATCACCTTGTGTTTTTCATTAAAGTCTAAAAACTAGAATTGGTTCCTATTTAGAATTGGATCCTAATAAGTAAAAATTATTATTTATATTATTATAATAGTATTATATATTAATAGTATTTATATTATTATATATTATTATTTAGAATAATTTAATAAGGTTAATTTTTGTTTCCATCCTTAAATTTTTTGTGTCATCAATCAGTTTGATTATTGGAAGTTTATTTTTCTGTCTACTTTTTTCTCTTACAGCAAAAGCATCATCCCAACAGGCATGACATAGTCTTTTCTGGGGACAAAATAAAACTCCATTGTAGCATTCCTTGTAAAAGCTACAATTTCTCCATAACACTAAGGCATAATTTTTCTATCGCTGTACATTATATTTGGATTAAAATGCCAGGATAATTTCTAACTTCACAAGTGGTTAAGAATAAAACCTGCTGGGCGTGGTGGTGCATGCCTTTAATCCCAGCACTTGGGAAGCAGAGGCAGACAGATCTCTGTGAGTTCAAGACTAGCCTGGTCTACAGAGTGAGTCTGGGACAGCCAGGAATACACAGAGAAACCCTGTCTGTTGTTTTGTATTGTATTTATTGTTATAAGAGAAAGAACCTTTTGTTGGACTGAAAGGGGGAGCTACTGGGGGGAAAAAGATATACCTTAAACTAAAAAAAAAAAAAAAAAGGTAGAGGATGGGGGTTTGAGGGGGAAGAGGGTGGAAGGGTGGGACAGGATGGGGAGGAAGGGAGGGGATTGTGATTGAGATGTAACTTGAAGAAATGAAAAATAAATTATAAAAAAAGAAATAAAACCTATCATGGATAGAAACATGAAATTTCTTTTGTTCCAAGAAATGTCAATTTTACATTATTCAAAATAAATACCAGAATTCACAGTTACTAATAGACATCTAAATTATTTTGCCTAATTTCCTTTCATATGTTTGTCTGCTTTCTTGATTATATGGTACAAAATAGAGAAGACCTTGGACTATCCTATTACCTTTACTATAGTTATGTATTTATCTACTTTAGAGTTTAGGTAAGTCAGAAATTCTAGTCACAGCCTCCTAGCAATTACCTAGCCGAGTTCCTGACTTCCCCACTTTTACTGTTGATTTATTATGGTTAACCAAAGCAGAGACTGAAAAGATACTAATTTTCTCCTGTAATTTAATCATGCAATACAACTTCCAGATACAATATCTATCTGTAATTGTTATATTTTTAGTTAATTATTTAATATTAGTTCAATAACTATATTGAAAATTTGTTGAACCTACTGATATTTTTATAAATAATTTGTTTAAATTTTTAATAAAATTATGAATTTTCTTTTTGTAGGCTTTTGGTTTATTTTATTGTTTAGATTAAAATTAGAACCTCTTTTAAAATTTAGGTAGACTTAATGCTCTATAACAATATAATTTCCCTCTATTCACAGAACTCTGTCTGACCATTGTCTTCTTGCCTACTGTTATGTCATAGATAAAATTGCAGGTTTTGTGAAAGAAAAAAAGTTATATCAAGAACATGGGGCAATAATTTACACAATTGTGTTATTCTGAACAATTTTTAAATAGAAATTTTACACTTGGAATTGTCAAATAGAGCAAAGTGAGTTTTTTTTTTTTCTGGTGAAAAAACATGCTTACTTGAAGAGAGAAAGAAGATACTCATCCCATAATATATTTTCCTCTTAACATACACGATCTTGCATTTAACAGCAGTGATTTCAGAATGCTTTTTTTTAACCTTTCAACTAAAAGGGTTTTGTTGTTGTTGTTGTTGTTTGCTTGTTTTTTGTCTTTTATTATAATAAATAGCCATAGTGACCAATGCCATGCTTTTAAATACTAACTCAACACTTAACAACACTGGAAAGAGTGTTTAAATGCAACAAGCAATATATTACATATCATATAAATATGGACAGATGAATGAGTTCCAAATCAAGTCCTGCTACTTAAGAAAATATTACAAGTAGTTTCTTGGAGAGTTGCAAGTAATTTCTTCAAATCATCTGTTGTCTCTTTACCTTGTTGATTATTTTCTGTGCCCTAAAGGGAAATTTTAGTTTGCTATAATTTTCTTGATTTTCTTAATTATTTATTTTATAGTACTGATTATAAAATACATTAGTATGTATATCTGAGTTCCAATGTCAAATGTTTATCTCTGAAAACAAGTATCATTATGCAGATTGGGTACACACACACACACACACACACACACAGCACACATACCTCAGACACACACACATTATATAAACTTGAGAAAATTACAATAACTGTGAGGTAAATTGACTTTAAAATAAAAATTTATATTAGTTTGGCAGAAAAATAAATGATGAAACTGAAGACATTTGAAAAGATTTTATACTATATAACTTCATTAAAATAATAAAAACCATAGAAATCTGTATGTTTGTTGGTATTTCCAAAGCAGGAAAAACTAGAAATTTTACTTTTCTAGTGTGTTTATTCCCTTGAAATATTTCCTATTTCAAGGATTTAGTAAATATGTAGACAGTACATATTTACTACAGTAGACAGACAGGTTCTACCATGCATTAACCCTACCAGCATGTTGTCTTCAGGATTCAGTGATGGCCATCCCTTCAGGCTTTGCAGTGTTCAAGGGCAAATCAAGTGATACCCATTAACCACTGCAAACATCCCGGGCTTTTGTCACCACAAGTTCAGAGTCATCCATCAGTGTCTGTCCTGTCACGTACATTTAACTTCAGTGTCACCTAGCAGCTCAGAACTGATGTTTCCAAACGTTGTCATCTTCACCATCAGAATAGGCCTACACAAGGTAAAAGATTGTGTGTGTGTGTGTGTGTGTGTGTGTGTGTGTGTGTGTGTGTGTGTG
>CAJQZJ010018033.1:5212647-5272752 GCA_907164525.1 Lophiomys imhausi
GTGTGTGTGTGTGTGTGTGTGTGTGTGTGTGTGTGTGTGTGTGTGTGCATGTTCTTTAAATAATCTGCATGAGTATTTCTAAGAAGTTTTCTTCTTTGCAGAATCTTTGATTGGGGAGATGGAAAACCTTTAGAATATGTAATCTGCCATACCGCTTCCTGAAATGTTACCTTTTGACTTGGAAGAAAGGGTCTTAGTAATTCATAACAAATTCTGCATTGCTCTTTTTAAATTCCAAAGTGGGAAAATGTGCTGTAATGTAGACAATATTGGTACCATATGCTTCTTAATGTTTTGATTCCTTGAAGTACACTTGGGCAATATGAACATCAGATAATGCTTTCTATCCTCCTCAGCAGCTAGGTCATATTCTGAGCAGAAATTAGGCTTAAGGAAGTGAATAGGCTCCATGAGGCCACTGGGGTACTATCTAAAGAATCACATGTCGAAAATAAGGGGTGTTGCAATCTTTTCAATATCAGAAATAAGGATTTATTTCAGGTCTTGGCAGAGCAGTGGATCAACTAATTGCCTGCAGGTTAGACTTGCTAAAATATATACAGACATACTATTGAAGAATCTGACCATATCCAGTGTGCACTTGGCTCTAGTGAAGGACAGAGGGGGGATGGTCCAATTAGGAAACATTATGAATCAATAATGGGATCAATTTATATATTATAGTGCATTGTGTGTTTGGCTTGATAGAATAACTTGCTTTTATTACTTTTGAAGAGATAAAGGTTTACCAAAGAAGTTATTACTTCAGACGGGCCCTAGAATATTCACAGAGATGAAGCAAATGTAAGTGGAAACACATTTGATAGTTGAAGTCCATTTGAAAGAGAATATCTTTTATGAGAAAGACAACTGCAAATACAGAAAGAATGCCTTGAACATATATCTAATAAAAATATCTTTTCTTCAAAGGACTTAGAGTATTTTAATAAGTTAACTTGCCCTCTTATAAGTCCTTTTTCAGAATTTTAAGAGCATAAAACAAACAGAAACTAAGCCATTTTTATGTTACTAGTGGCTGATGGGGGGGGGGGAATGTTTCCTTTAGATAAAAGGATAATCTTTGAAAGATTTACTGCTAGGAAATGTTCCCATTTTCAGACCCTGATCCTGGCTTTTAATGTATAAGGCAATAAATGAACATCCAAATCCTTCTCATATTCAAGCTCATGGTTCAGAATGTTTGTGATCTCTGTTCATGCAACATGAATTTCTGAGAACAACTTTGTGTAAAGACTACACTGACACTGATTAAGCTTCTGAGGATTAGAAAATAATTTCTAACTTTAATTGTGTCTTAAAAGTAATTAGGGTAGCATCCTAATTATCCAGGGGTGGGTGGGTTACGTACATGCCCTTACTTTCCTCTGGCTTGTGCTATATATACCCCAACTGAACAACAAAAAAGCAACCATCACATCAGCAAAGCCACAAGCTCAGTGGCTCCTACTGAATATACAGCTCCTGAGGGAATGTAGGGTTGGGGGAGGTATGATAATTCACAGTGAAAGAGATGTGGGAGTCAAGTAGCAAGAAAATGGCAGACACATGTCAAAATCTGTATTAACCGAGCACAAAAAAGATCATATTTTCTCTAATTCAATGGTGGTTCAGAGTAAGCAAGAGATTACCATGTCCACCTTTACTTCCATGCAAGCAAATCACGATTTCTTGTTCATCACGGATACTGTGGTTTTACGCAAGAGAGATTTGTGGTAACTCTGCATCAAGGTAATCTAATAGTCCTGTTTGTTCAATGCTATGTACTCATTTCATGCTGACATTACCTTGTATTATTCTACTCATATTTCAAGCTTCATTCCTATATTCACTAAGTTGATCTAAGATCAGTTATCGTTGATGCTACTGTTATAATTTTATAATTTTTTAGAGAACACTCCAAAATATGCCCACTTAATAAAATTAACTTCATAACCAAATGCATATGTGTTGTCCACCACATGGACTGGCTGGCTATTCTCTTCGTTCAGGCCTTCCTATCCCAAAACATAATGATACTGAAATTAGGCCAATTAATAACCTTGCAATGACCTCTAAGGGTTCTAGTAAAAGGAAGAATCTAATAAAAATCTAGAAATGATTAATCTTAGTGAAGAAAGTATATAGAAAGCCAAGATAGGCCACAACCTGGGCTTCTTGTATCAGTTAGTTGAGTTATGGATGAAAAAGAGAAGTTCTTGAAGGAAATTAAAAGTGCTGCTTCACTGAACACAAATATGATAAGAGAGCAGAGCGACTTTATTGCTGATACAGAAAAGCTTCAGGAGATCCAATCAGCATGAACATCCCTTACGCTAAAATCTAATACAGTTAGAGGTCCTAGCTCTCCTCAATTCAGTGAAACCAGAGAGGTGAGAGGCTGCAGAAAGAAAATTCTGAAGCTTGCAGATATTGACTCCTGACATTTAAGGGAAGAAGCCATCTCTGTAATAGCCAAATACACTGGGAAGGAGTACGTTCCCATGTATACACTACAGTGAGTTATCCAAAGATCCTGGTTAGGAGGTTTTGCAGGTGGCTGTGGTAAACCAGAGCTTTTAGGTCAATATGTGTGTTTTCATGGCTGAAGCAGAGAAGTTAGTGCCTGTATTCAATGGCTCAGAGAACAGGCTGATTCTCGCTGAGTGATAACACAGCTGGTGACTGATTTGAAATCAATGGTCTTTGACCAGTCTAAAATCCCCAGGTCCCTTAAAAATTGCATCACCTGTGCCAATTAGTTTGAGGGTTTCTCCCACTTTTTCTTCTAGTAGATTTAGTGTGACAGGCCTTATGTTAAGATCCACTTGGACTTAAGTTTTGTACAAGGTGATAAGTATGGGTCTAATTTCATTCTTTTACAAGTGGACATCCAGTTGGACCAGCACCATTTGTTGAAGATGCTGTCCTTCCATTGTGCCGTTTTGGCTTCTTTGTCAAAAATTAGGTGGCCATAAGTGTGTGGGTCTATTTCTGGATCTTCAATTAGATTCCATTGATCTACTGGTCTGATTCTATACCAATACCATGCTGTTTTTACAACTATTGCTCTGTAGTACAGCTTGAAATCTGGGATGGTAATATCTCCAGATTTTTTTTTTATTGTACAGGATTGATTTAGCTATTCTTGGCTTTTTGTTGTTCCATATGAAATTGAGAATAGCTCTTTCCAAGTCTATAAAAAATTGTGTTAGTATTTTGATAGGAATTGCATTAAATCTATATATTGCTTTTGCAGCTACTAGTATGTCATTTCTTAGTTTGGGAAGCTGCAGGCCCTGTACTTCCTATAAAATTAGATATATTTAACCCTCTCAGGTCTCTGAGGTGGTTGAAGAACAGATAGCTAGAGTCTCATAATTAAAATTTGAATTGTTTAGGAGTCAAGAGAGTGTTATAGATCTAAGAAGATACTTTTAAAATTGTGTTGCAAGTTAGTATGAATGTTGAGTCAGATATAGAACTTTAAACTCATGGAGATGGTTAGATAGTAGAATGTTAAAGTCAGGTACCAAATACATATGGACTGGACATTGGGAATGTATGCTAAGTCATATAACCCTCATAACTGTGGCTTAATTACCTCTGTTGTTTTGTATTGTATTTATTATTATAAGAGAAAAAGCCATTTTTTGGACTTAAAGGGGAAACTGTAGGGGGAAATAAGATATACCTTAAACTTAAAAGAAAAAAAAAAGGGAAGAGGATGGGGGGTTGAGGGTGGGAGGGTGGGACTGGAGGGGGGAATAGGGAGGGGACTGCGATTGAGATGTAACTTGTAGAAATAAAAAAATAAAGGAAATAAATAAATAGATATCTGCTGATAGGCAAAAAAAACTTTTCATGATAAAAAAAATTGCATCACATTTACACTTCTTATGCCTGTGATTGGAACAAAGGCTAGATGATAACATATATTTAGGGCATGCTTTGTGAACATTTAAACCTATTGTTGAGGTTTACTGCTCAATTAGGAAAAACAAATGCTTTTGCAGTATTCTAGCTCAATGGCAATGCATCTGGTCTGCCTCAGCCATTACAGAGATGTCTGACAAGTACACATTGTTTCACACTAGCTCCATGTACATACCACTGTTTGTGAATCCAGGAATTATTTTGGGATGAAAGTACTATTTACCGAATGCATTTTGTAGCAAAAATGTCAAAAGAATTCACCTTTATGGATGTTAATATGAATCACAACACTCAAGACACTGAGGCAGGAGAATCCCTATTTCAAACCCAACTGTAACCACATACCAAGATTACACCTCCCAATAACTAAAAAATTGTGGTAAATGAAAGCTCAAAATACCAAACTTAGTTGAAATTTGGAAAGAGTTTATTGTAACTTTCAAGATTTCATTAGCAGAAGTACTTACAAATACGATGAAAATAATAATAAAAAAACTGGAATGGAAGTCGAGCCTTCTGTAGTCTTAGTAAAACTTTTAGATTAATGAGTTACTTATATAGATTATTTTTTGAAATGTGGTTTCTTGAGAAAGACTCAACTGTTGGTGAAGTGCTGCTAACATGAAAACAAATGATTTAGAACATCACATAAACTTGTTAAAAAGTGGTAGTGGGGTCAGAGAGGACATATTCCTACTGTGAAAGGAGTTCCTAATGTAGGTAAAATGCAGCCAGAGACCATGGCATTTTTTTTTTTTTTTTAAGGAAAGGGTGAGTTAGTTGTTGCTGTAAAACTTCTCTTTTTTAAGCAATTGCCATAATCACTCAGCCTTCAGCAACCACCACTCTAAGTAATCAGTAACTAAAACTACAAGGAAAGAGCATCTGCCAGCAAAAAGACTATGTCTCATTGAGGGCAGCAGCCATTAGCATTAAAGCATCAATGTACTGAAATCAAGGCATATGCATTTTTGTGTGTCTGTGTGCAGCTCTATGCACACATGTGCCTGGTAAATATGGAAGGCAAATATCAGTGTTGAGTATACAGTTTATTTTTTGAGAGAGTGCTCTTTATTAGATTTAGGGATTATCTGATGTACCTAGACTGGCTAGCCAGCAAATCATCGGAATATGCCTTTCTCCCAGTCTCCAACTTTGGGGTGGTGAACTCAGACTATCATTCTTGGATTCTACCATGCCTGGATACTACCATGCCTGGGAGGCTTTTGTTTTTCTTTTTCTTTTTTAACCCAGATGCATAGGATATGAACTCAGATCTTCATATGCGTACATTGAACACTTTGCTGACTAAGCCACTGGTCTAGTCTCAAAGGATCTACATTTAAGTTTCTATAGTCTTAATGCTGCCACACACAGTGTTGACTATATTATAGTAAAATTAGAACTTTTATATGTACTGTGTAACCAAAAAATAATTGTGCAATTTATTTAATCAAGACTTTTTTCAGAGTTCTAGCAACAATGCACTCTATGAGTTACACTTCCTCCTTGATTTCTTCCACCATGCAGATCATTTCCATTTCTGAAAGTGTAGTTCTGATGTATTATGCAATTTATCCTTTCCAAAATTTTTATGTAATTTATAATTTACTGGTTGTATTTATTTTGTGGCCTTCCTCATGCTGTTGGAATACAAATCCCAGAAGTTTTGTTGTGAATGCTCATACAGTTCAATTATTTTGAAAAACTTTAGACTCTTAGTTAGCCAGGCATTGTAAGAGAAAAATCACTGCAAGAAAGAAGTCAAGGATTATCTTCTCATTGTTCTTGTACTCTCAGCTCAGCTTTGGCACATCAAAGTCACTCAAAAGAAAATTACTAAGCAGAGCAACATTTCCAAGAATTTTCTTTCTTCCTTTCTAAGAAGCAGTGAACAACAAGATAAAATGGAAATAATATTGCAAGAAAAAAATAACAATTAAGGATTTTGCTAAAGACTACTGAGAGCTGACATGGGCCTACATGAACTACAAGATGAGTACTGTCCTGGAACATAATAGAACTACAGGATTGGTACTGTCCAAGCTTACATAGTGTTACTTGTTCATTATTTTTGTTCCTTCTCCTCTGACAAACTGGCAAACAAACTCACAAGCAAATAAGAGATGTGCTACAGGCTAGATTTTGAAAGAATGTATGTCTGCTTGATTTCACTGCTTGTTTTTTTTTGTCCCCCTATGAAATTGTTCTTTTCATGTTTCATATTTTCACATTTTTCATATCATGCTCTGTTTGACTTTCATAATGTAAGGTCAGATCTGGAATTTAGCCACAGATGACTTCTTTTCAAGTCATCTGATTAGCAGTAAAATCCTTGTAAGAATTTGTTTTTCTTTTCATATCATGTTAACCATTAGGCTAGAATTTGTCAATCTTTTGTTTTAATTCTGCACTTTTTCCAAAATATTTTTGTTTATTTATTACTTCAAGTTACAGCTCCATCACAGTGTCCCTTCTCTCCACCCCTCCCAGCCCCACCCTGTCAACCTCTCCCCCCCCTCTCCCACCTATCCTACTCCTCTGGAGTGGGTTGCCTCTACATATCAGCCCCCTCAGTTCACCAGTCATATGAGTGTTAAGAACTTCCTCTTGCACTGGGGGCCTACATGGCAACTATATTAAGGCAAAGTGTCCCCCTAACAGGTAACAAGGTCTAAGTTCCTGTTCCTTTTGGTGTGTTTTCATCTTGAAGAGAATATCTTGTTGAAACTCAGAAGATATGCTATGGCATATTTGTATTTTATGATATGAAAATTACCAGCTCATAAAACGACAGCAGTTTACAAATGACGTGTGAATCTGTGTTTTATGTTTGATTGTCTCTCCTGTGAGTGTGTGTCAGGGTGAGGGAGTTGATATACACAGGCTTGTTCTTATGGAAGCAGATAGTCTTTTATTTTTTTCAGAGAGAAAGGATTTGGGGCATAAAAGCAGTGGTAACAAATTGGACTACCGGCAGAAATAGTTCACAAGTGCTAGAAATTGAAAGGAAAGGTTGAAATGGGTAAAGTTACAGAATGCTCCTTGAAATAGAGTGTCTTATAAATTATATTAAATGTTAAATCTAGGTCTGGATTTCTATTTTGTGTTTGAATTTTCATTGCTACACCCTTTTAAAAAAAAGAAGCAAACACATTTTTATGAACACATCAATAAATTGTTCAGTTTCATTTCATTTTGTCTGTGGAAAATTCAGTCTCTGGCTATTCTGAAACACTCACTGAAGTTTTTTTATTAATTTCACTGCATTTTAAAATGTTTTATTCTGTGGGAAATCTTTTCTTTTGCCTCTATAGGGAAAGAGTCAATCTCAGAAAGTGTTGTTAGGATCTTGGAATCTTGAAAGATACTAATGCCCTTTAGCCTCTTCAAGAATCACCCTGAAGTTCAGTAAATGAGGAATCAAGTGTGAAGGTATTAAAAATCCAAAGCTAAGCTACTAATGAAAACAAATGACATATAAAAGAACAATGGGTATCAAAATTTGGACTATACTATTAAGAAACTTGTCC
Source organism: Lophiomys imhausi (assembly GCA_907164525.1). Classification (NCBI taxonomy): domain Eukaryota; kingdom Metazoa; phylum Chordata; class Mammalia; order Rodentia; family Muridae; genus Lophiomys; species Lophiomys imhausi. The sequence continues at coordinate 5,220,114 of CAJQZJ010018033.1, forward strand.
TGCCAATATACCTGAGGTTTCTAATCCAATGACAACTCCCCTACTTCATGTGTCCTGTGAGCTTAGTGTTTCATTATCTTAATTAAAGGGATGGGGTGCAAATTTGCAATCTTGAATGACTATTTAAAGTGTGTGTGATTCCCAAGAAGTAAAAAACAAAATGTAGTACTATTATAGTCTATAACAGCTCTCAACAGTCTTTGGCAAAATCCTCAATTGCCATTTATTCTTGGAATACTATTTTAATTTTAAAAGTGCTATAAGCAGACAGGTTCTGTGATGTCATGGTCCTAAAGAAACAAAAATACTTCAATCCAACTTGTAGTATAACATCATATCCAAATTAGAGAATAAAATTTTGTCCCTCCTAACTTCTCTATTTAAATTAGAGTAGCTTAGAGAAAAGCTTTGAATATAGATTTTTACCAATAATAGTAGTGTTACTTAAGTCACATTACTACTCAGTATTTCTTTTAATTTTTAGGTGTTTTTTGTTTATAGATTTTTATTTTGTGAATTTCTCATCATGCACCCTGTTCCCTCTCATCTCCAGCCTCCCCTCAGACCCACCCTCCATCCTTGAAATGTCTGCCAACATTAAAAAAAAAATCTCATTGTGAAAGATGTACTATGTCTCAGTGTGTCCCTCAATATTCCATTTTGTCCTTTTTTTTGGTTACAAATGTTCATTATTATGACTCTTTGATCTGATATGAGGTCTCTGACTTCTGCCACCTTGTCAATAGTGGAACCTCACTGGGACTCCTCTCAGATACATTGTTGTTGTTCTATGTCATGGAGATCAACATGTTTTGAATCTGTGGAACTGGTCTCTTCATGCACTCCAGCATTTCATCCATGGTGTATATGATGGTGTGGAGCAACTCAAATCCCTGGTTCTGGGTTTGCAAACCCTACATCCAGGGCCAGTTATACTGTGCTACCAGGTAAGGTGCAAGGCCTGCTATCCTAAGTGCTACATCAGGTAAGGGCTGGGCCAGTTCTTAATTAATGTGCCCATCAGGGACAGCTCCCCCACCAGCTACCTGTGTCAAGGGCATCAGAGAGTGGAGGGGATTAGATCACTCTCTTGCCAACACCACTGAAAAACAGACAAAAGGCAGGGCTAGCTCTCCCACACTCACACCCTTAGGGATGGTTCACACACATCCCCCACCTACAGGGCCAGCTGTACTGTGCTCTCCAGGCGAGGTTCAGGGCCTGATTTCCTGAGTGCTCCAGCATGTGGAAGGCAGGGCCAGATCTCCTGTCTGCCACTAGTGGTGAGGGAAAAATGGAGAAGAGGGGATCTCTCCTTTGATAATATACAATACCACCACAAAGCAGACAAAAGGCATGGCTGGCTTTCCCACAATCACTCCCTCAAGGCCCACTCACCCACGACCCCCACATCCAGGGTCACCTCTACTCTTTTGCCCAGGCAAGATTCAGGGCCTGCTCTCCAGAGTGCTGCAGCATGTGAGAGGCACGGACAGCTCTCCTGCTCTTGTGACCCCATCAGAGCCAGATCTCCTGTCCACCACTGGTGATGAGGGCAAAAGGGAGGGTAAGAAATCTCTCCCTAGCCAATATCACAGCAAAGTAGACAAAGGCAGGTATGGTTCTTACTCCCTTGGGGGTATATCACCCACAACCACCACATCCAGGGTCAGGCAGGGTTCTTCTAGTTTCTGGCTTGCTTCCTGCCCTGGGAGCCCTGTCTGTACCCAATGATGTCAAACTGGTATTGGTTTTTGGCTTGATTTTTTTTTATAGGAACGTGAAGCTACTATTTATTCAGGTGTTCATAGGACAGAACATCGAGTGTATATATAGTCTCTCTCTCTGTCACCTACTGATGAATATGTGACATAGCAGCCACATCTGCAATGCCTCTATGGGCAGTACTAAGTATTTCATTAAAAAACAATCTTCTAGCTAGATACTTATATGCCCATCAACTGATGAATAGATATTGGAAATGTGGTACCTATACACAATGGAAAATTATTCAGCTATAAAGAAAAACAAAATCAATAAATTTTCAGAAAAATAGAGAAAGCAGGTAAGTTAACTACAGATGTTCTTTCTCTCCCCTTTCCTCCAAATCCAAACACCTGGTGTTATCTCAAGGTCCATAGACAGACACCTGCTATGGCTTCCCATTCTCTTGTCCCAATCTCCAGTGGATCATGTAAACCTTCTCCTCCCAACCTTCTTTACTGTCCTCATCCCATTGTTCGAGCCATCACTAGCAGATGTTTCCTGGAAACATGTTGGTCATGGCAGCCAGGAAAGCATGTAGGTTCTTCACCTATTCCTCCTCATTTCCAAATCTCATCCTCTAATCTCTGTAGTAGACCATGTGCTGAATATACCCCTCTTCTTCACTCTCATCTCAGGTAGATGATACAGGTTTTCCCACACAACTTTCCTCCCAAATCATCCTATTGTCCCAGCCCACAACTCCAGCAGGCTTTCCCTGGGAACCCATCAGTCATGCCTGCCAGAAAAAGCAGGTAGGCAAGCTCCAGGCCTTCACTCTCCCTCCTTTCCTTCAAATTCAGTCCTATCACCACAGCTCTGTAGGAGACTACTTGTTGTGGCCTCTTTTTGCACCCTAACAACATTTTCAGGGGACTAAACATATCCTGGTAGAAGACCCAGCACCAGGCAGGCCCAGACCAGCTCCCAGGGAGAGATTGAGGCAGAGACAACCACCATGACGCCATGGCACCATGGGACCCACACAGGAAACTAGCCTGAGATGACCACCAGTCATGGGCAGGCCTGGGAGAAGGGCTGGGGCAGCCCTTGGGACATGCTGATGTCTGAGAGCTGTGCAGAAGTGGGCCCACTCCTTACCTGGGCATCATGGGAAAACTGTCCCTGGAGTCATGAAAGCAGGAGAGCTACCCCTGCCTCTCATCAGCTGCAGTACTTATGTGGAAAGCAGGCTCTACACATCTCCCAAAGAAGCATAGTAGTGCTGCCCCAGGTAGCAGGAGTTGCAGATGAGCTGGCCATGGGTATAAGCATGGGAGACCCCCTGCCTGCCACTGGTCTCCCCTGCAGTTATATGAACAAGGAAGAGATAACCTCCTTTCCATTTGCTCCGCACCACCTGTATGGGAGTGAGCATGGAAGAACTGGCCTTGTGTCTTGTTTACTATGTGGTGGCACAGACAAGGGAGAGATACTATCCTTCTCTCCCTTGTCCCTTTCAATCTATGACAGTTGGGAGATCTGGCCCCAAGTTCACTAGAGTGTGAGAACTGGCTTGGTCCCTCACTGGCTCTATCACTTGGGGAGGGCAGAGCCTGTGCGTCAACTAGGCAGCAGAGTAGAGCTGGCCCTGATTACTGGGTTTATGGGTGAGCCAGCCCTGAGGGCACGAGAGCAGGTGAGCTGACCCAGCCCTTTATTGTCTGGGGCATTGGAAGGTCCAGCTGGGGCTGGGCAGGAGAACTTGCCCTGGTCATGGGTGGTGTGGCTGTGGAGAGTTGATGGGCTGACCATCTCAGATACTTCTCAGGCCAAGATCTGGGGCTTTGAATTGGATCACCCAACATGTACCCCATAGATAAACTGCTGGAGTACATGAAGGGCCTGGTCCTGTAGACCTGAAACAACAGGATCTCAGGGCAACAACAGAATATCCAAGAGGAGACCCAGTGAGGTTACGGTATTGATAGTGTAGCAGAAAGCCAAAGGCTTCCTACCAGACCAATGGTTTATTGCAATGAACATTTGCAAGCAAAGAAGTGTGGATAAAAGGGTATACTATGAGATACACTGTGACCCAGTTCAGCTTCCACAATGATATTTTTTCCTTTTTTAGGAAAGAGGTCACAATGGTGGAGTGCAGGTACAAGGGGAGGAAGAGATCAATGGGATTGGGTACATGATATGAAATTCACACACACACACACACACACACACACACACACACACACACACACAACAATAAAACGTTTTTTAAATGGCTGGTTTCTCAGTGGAGAGTCTAAACACCAGAAGGGCCTGGACAAACATTTTACAAATACTATGATACCACACATATCAGCCCAGATTACTGTACCCAAAGAAATGTTTAATCACAACAGATAACCAAAATAAGATATTTCATAATACAACTAAATTTAATCAATATCTATCTAAACATCTAGCCCTATGGAAGGTACTAGAAAGAAAACTTCAACCTTAAGAAGTTTATACCATCCAAGAAAACAAACAAACAAATAAAAAAACAAAAAAAAGCTAATCCCAGACCAGAAAATCAAAAGGGGAAAACACACATATACATGCATATACACACATACACACAGGCACACACAGAGAGAGAGACACATGTACAGAGAGCAAAATAGCAGAAATCAATAAATGCTGTTCATTGATATATCTCATTATCAGTGGTCTCAATTCTCCAATCAAAAGACGCAGACTAACAGAATGGATGTGGAAACAGGATCTGTCCTTCTGCTGCATTCAAGGAATACACATAACATCAGTGATAGACAGCACCTTGAGGTAAAAGAATAGAAAAAGATATTCTAAGCAAATGGACCTATGAAATGAGCTGACAAAATTGACTTTAAACTAAACTAATCAGAAGATATTGGAAAGGACACTGCATATTCATCATAGGAAAACCCACCAAGAGGACATTGCAATTCTTAAAATGTATGCACCAAATACAAAGGAATCTATGTCCTTAAGAGAAATACTACTATAGATTAAATTGTAAAGTGACCCTCCCATGCAGATAGTGGGAGACCTCAATGCCATATTCTTACCAATAGACAGGCCTTCCAGACAAAAGCTATACAAAAAAAAAAAAATGCTGGAGGATGAGTAGTAAAGAGAACACTCATCAGTTGCTGGTAAGTCTGCCAACTTACACATCCACTATGGAAATCAGTACAAAACTACCTTTGGAAGACAGGAGTCAATTTATCTCAAGATCTAGCTATACCACTCTTGGTCATATATTTCATCATACTGCAGAGACACTTGCTCAACTACGTTCATAGTTGTTCTACTCATAATAATCAGAAATTGGAACCCCCCCCAGGCCCCTCAACAGATGAATGGATAAAGAAAATATGATACTTTTACACAATTGAATATTTTTCAGCCATTAAAAATAATGAAATTCACTGGTAAATAGATGGAATCTGAAAAAAATCATCCTGAGTGAGGTAATGCAGACCCAGAAAGACAAACATGGTATGTATTCTTTTATGTATGGATATTGGATATTGACTGTTAAGTCAATGATAATCAAGCCACAAACCAGTATAGAGTAAGGGACTTGGAGGACAAATAGATCTCCCTATGAAAGGATATAGAATAAATAGTTTTGGATAGATAAGCGGTGGCTTGAGTGGGAGAACCAAGTGGAGAGGGGAAGGGGAAAAGAAGATATTTAAGAATATATTGTGAGAGACAGATAAAACTGAGGGCATTTTAGTGGTAGTATGAAAGTCATAGTAGATTTCTTAAAATATATACATATATAAAGGTAATCTAAATGAAATCACCAAATAGTGGAAGAGACCCAGCCCAAACTGGATGTCCCTTGTTACCAAATGTAGCTTTCACTAACAGAAATGGATTGCATTTAATTGAGTTGTTGGCTAAAAGGGTCCCATGGAACCCAAAATGACCCAGGATGTCACCAAGAATATAATATAGGTTCTTCTCCACAAACTGAATACAAAGTTCCATTGTTGAAGACAGTAAGTACACAACTCACTGAACATGAAGAAGTTGAGCTGGTGACTACAGAGACTTCATTACTATAGACTTGTATTGATTGTACTAGAAGATACTTCAGCTGCTACCAAAAGAAACAGGTGAACACCAACTGAGCTATAAATGCTTTGATCTATAAGAGTGACCTGCCTGCAAGATATGCTACTAAAATAGTGACAAAAAGTTTATAGGAGTAGTAAACCGATATCTGATTTAAGTTACGGCCCATATTTGAGATGCAACCCATACCCAATAATGCTTGGTAGCCAAGAACCTGAGACTGGAAAGATCAGAGAACTAGGGAAGACTAAAATACTATTGCTCAGCAATACAGGTATGCAGCAATACAATGACTCCAAAAGACATCCTGTTGTACTCATAGACTAGTGCCTTGCTTAGCCATCATCAGAGAAACTTCCTCCTGCAGTAGATAGGAACAAATGTAGAGTCCCACAGACAGACAGAGAAAGAGACAGACAGACAGACAGACAGAGGGAGAGAGAGAGGGAAAGAGAGAGACAGAGAGAGAGAGAGAGAGAGAGAGAGAGAGAGAGAGAGAGATCGTGGAACACTCAGCCCTATATAAGATGTCTTAGTCAAATCCCTCCCCTTAGAGCTCAGGGAACCTTGCCAAAGAGGAGGCAGAAAGACTAAGAATCCTAGAGGATGGAGGACACCAAGGACAAGGCCCTTTAAAGCAACATGATTAAAGAACATATGAACTCACAGAGATTGAGGCAGCATTTACAGAGAGCCTAGCTGGGTCTGCACCAGGCCCTTTATGTACATGTTATGACTTCCAATTTAGTGTTTTATTGCCTTGAGAGTACAAATGAGTGGGTATCTGTTTATTGTGTCTTTTCTTGGGTGATTTTCTTTCTGGTTGTTTATTTGTCCTATTCTGGGTTGTTAGCTTTTGTTTTATCCTCTTAGATTTTATTTGAATATTATTCCTTAGAAGACTGTTTGCTTTCTAATGAGAAGGTGGGTCTGGATGAAAGAAAAAAATGTGGAGAAACTGGAGGAGTAGAGGGAGGGAAAGGATAATCAGAATATATTATGTGAGAGAAAAATCTATTTTCAATAAAACAAAAAATAGAGAAATTTCAGAAAACGATACATGAACCTGGAAATCATAATACAAAGTGAGTTGATTCAAACGCAGAAAGACAAAACTAACATGTTCTTTCTATTGCAGATCCTGGCAGATATGTACGAAAGGGTGTAAGCCTGGATAAAACCTACAGATCTAGAGTAAACTCCAAGAGAGCATAATATTAGCTGGTGAGGAAGAATTGGAGTTGTAGACAATAGAATTGTAGGGATAAGAAAAAGGCAAACAGTCTTGGGAGTCTACAGGCAAAGAAGAGGGAGGTATAGCAGGGCCAAGGAGAACCATGAAACACACTTCATTCAAAAATGTTAGAATTATATCTAACAAATTCTGAGTTTTAAAATAAAACATACTTTTAAAAATAATTTTCTGATGATATACAAAGGAAATCAGATTACGAAAACATAATTGATTTCAGTATTTATTAAGCCTATGTTGAGAAGCATATCCATTCCCCAATAAACTTTGTTATCTTTTTTTTTCTTTTACTTTTAAAAGCAACCCATTGTTTCAGCAATAACAATAATCCTATGCTTGCTGGAGTGATATTCCATTACTTTTCCTACTTATATTTTTTTCTATTAATGTAATTTTCATTAGAAAAAAATTCCTTTTGAAAATTTCTGAATGTTTTTGTTCAATTCCTTTCTCAATGTACTTTTTAAAAAAATATAGACTCACAAAGGTTTTTCTCTGAAAATTAGAAAAATCCTAGAGACTCTAGGATGGGGTTCATAAGATGTCACAGTTTGAAATATGAATTATGCTATAACTCTAGAAAATCATAACATTTACAATTCTGAAGTAGTTATGCATTCCATGATTTATTCCAAAATGTAATTCTGGTTTAAAGGCTTGCTTTCATGATCTTAGGATGCTGATGTGTTGATGCGCTAGATCTGTGATTCATGCCGATGGCTCATTCATTATTTTCAAGTGGGATGAAGATAGTGGAGCTTATTTATAACTCCCTTAATTGTTTGAAGCTAAAGCTGGAGATATAAAACCCTACAACTTAGTTTGCCCTGTTCTTGCTTATGTTGTATCACAAGGACAAAGATTCATTAAAGAGACCTTTAAAATGTGTTAATCTAGGTACTTTAATGAAATCTGTTTGCAGGCCAACCTGTGCCACTTATTTATGCTTAGTCGCATTCATACATAATGGTAATGTGACTCCTCATCTCTAAACCATTAAGGACAGAAATATGAGGGAAAGGGGCAGGATGATTAATGTGGGGTGGACTGCTTACAAGGTTTTTGCCTTTTAAAGCAAACTGTGCTTATCTGAGTTAGCCTTTAAAAAACATTAACATTTCAAATTAAAATATGCAACAGACCAGGAACAGTGTAAAATTGAAAAGGTAAGTAATATTTATCACCTGAATAGAATGGGTAAATAGATGTTAAGCAGCTTCTAACAAGTTAAAGGTTTTCAATGTTCCTTAAATGTACATTTTAAAAGCCAGTGAGTCTTTCAAAAACAGTTCCCTATTCTCCAACTACTTTTATTTCACCAACACTATTTCCCTTCTTTTGTGGAGAAAGAAATGACCACACTTTTATGGTTAATTATTCTCCTGTGCTTTTGATTTCTCATTGTCCTTTGAATTGTCATCCTTCCTGTTCTATTATCTTTACTTCTCTACTTTAGCTATTTCTGTAAGTACTTAATACATGTTAACACAACACCCCTTTCTGGAAACAAATCATTCACATGTGATTGTGGAACAAAAACACCCAAAGCCTAGCTGCTGAAATCAGGATTATTTGTATTTTGGTCTGAAGCCTGGAACTTGGGGTCAAATCATTGTAAACTGTTTGCGTTTGGTTTCAGCATCAGCAGAGAAGGTTTAAATTTGGGGACAAGAATCACCTGCTGGCAAGTTCAGAGATCTGTCTGAAGGTGAATGCTAGCTGTCAAGAGTTTACCTGAATCTGTCACAAAGAGGCTTTCTCTGGGTGGCCAGGGATGATTCATCCTCTGATACCTGAGTTCCTAGAGACAGGAGATATGGAGAGAGGAAAGGAGAGGAAGAGAGAAAGGTGGAGACACACACAGACAGAGAACTAGCCTTGGAAGTTAGCCAGTGTCTACTGCATTGCACACATGGAGTCAGCCACAGATTTAACTGTTATTTTCTTTTTTTTTTAAAGAATTCAATATCAATTTAATATCATGTTGTGATGGTGTACAAATATTTGAAAATATTTTTTATTAATAAATTTATTTATTTGTTGCTTCAGGTTACACCTCCATTATATTGTCCTCTTTCCCCCTTCCCAGCCCCGCCCTCCCATCCTCTACCTCCTAACCCTTCCATCTTGTTCCTTTGGAGTGAAGTGTCCCTACATAACAGGCCCTCGCCCCAGTTCAGAAGTCATATGAGGGCCAAGAGCCTCTTCATACACTGGGGCCTTACAAGGCAGTACCACTAGTGAAAAGTGCCTCATTGCTAGGGAGGGAAAACTGAAAAACAGATCAACAAACAAACAAAAACAAAACAAAACAAAAAGTCTATGTCCATGTTCCCATTGGTGCGTTGGTTGTAGTACAGATATCCTGTACTATATAGCTAAAATCCTACTATCAGTGAACAGATGCCATGTTCATCCTTCTGAGTCTGGGTCACCTCACTCAGGATGAGCTTCTCTAGTTCCATCCATTTGGCTGCAAATTGCATAATTTCATTGTTTCTGATAGCTGAGTAATATTCCATTGTGTAGATGTACCACAGTTTTTTAATCCATTCTTCAGTTGAGGGACATCTGGATTGTTTCCAGTTTCTAGCTATTACAAATAAGGCTGCTACGAACATAGATGCAGGAGACTTCCTTATGATTCTGTGAGGAGTCATTTGGGTGTATACCCAGAAGTGGTATTTTCATATTCTATTAAAAAACAAAACAAAACAAAATAAAAACTCATGTAACACTAGAAATACTTCTGTGACTGTTTCTAGATTATACAGTCTTCCATGGAGCTGTCTGTATTTTCTTGTGTATTTTCCACCCCCACTTTCTACCAAGAGTCCATCAAGTTTCATTACAAAGTCAACCTCATGTACAAGATGCAAGATTTCCTCCTAAATCAGATTCACATACAGGGTACACTTCCTCAAGAGTTCATCAGTACTGTTCTCAATCTGAGGGCCAAGTTCTAATGGAATAATATTTCTCCTCTCCCTCTTTACTCAGCATACAGCAAAGATATAGATATAGGAAACACAAACAAAAACCAGGCATGGTGGGTTGAGATATCCATAGCAGTTCCTGGTCCAAGGAACTAATAAATCTAGCTGGATGTGCATTGCTGGTTCATGGAATGAGGCCTGGCTGCTGCCTAGTAATGAATGATTTCTCACTACCAATGGTTCACCTTTTTGGGATGCTGATTCTTTGATTGCACATATCCTTGGTTGCCTATAGTGGGTAGCTAGAATTTTTAATTGTTTAAACTCAGAGTCGTATGGGAAGGCAAAAATATCTTTTCATTTTCCTTATTCTCTTTTAGATCAAGCTGATATTCCTACTGTGAAATGTCTTTAAAATTGTAACTTTCCTGTATATCACTGAACTTTACTCCAGTAGCCAACCAACATGCCCACAATTATTACTGAGATGAGCCCTTTCTACTGTTTTCCATGTTATTGTATTCATAGAAGTTGTCCATAGGAATCATAGAGACTTGGTGGAGAGGTATCTATGTTAGCAGAGAGCTTGTCTAACTTGCAGGAAGCCTTAGGTTCAATTCTCAACAAATCAAAGATTAAAACAAAACAAAACAAAACAAAACAAAATCAAACAACAAACAAAACAACAAAACAAGAGTGGTAGAGCACACTTATAATTCCATCAATATGGAGGCCAAGGCAGGAAGATCAGAAGTTCTAGGTTATCCTCAGCTCATAGGGAGTTCGAGACCCTATTTATAATAGTAGATGATAATGATAAAGATAGATTGTTAAATCTATTTTTAGTACCTCCTCCAGCAAGACCACACTTCCTCAGTCTCTGAACATAGCACCAGCAAGTGGGGACCAAGTATTACCAATGCCCTCATAACATAACATGGGTACTGAATCCAAGGGCAGGTGTCTCAGACTATATGGTCAAGCAAATATTGTATCTTATGACTTTTTCTTTGGAGACATCTATATCATTTATTTCACAAGTGTTCATCATAAATAGCTGCAAAGGGCAGGATTGTTTCGGTGGGAAAGGAATACAGAGTGACTTGTGAATGGAATCAGAAAATTCTGGAAGAAAAGATGGAAAAACACCTTGCTTTCCATTTTTGGAAACTACAATCTTCCATACTGTTATTCACTACTTTCATTACATTAAACTATGTCTCAAATATATTTCTTCTTTCTACCTATATTTAGTACAGGATTTTGTGAGCTATAGTCTTGTAAACATACGTGCACATATATGAATTTTGTCTTTATTTACATACAAGAGAAATAATTGACAAGAATGCACAAGCTCTGCTTTGCTGGCTGCTGTTAGGTACTTTTCACGGTGCCGATGGGTGTTTAAGGATTTATGTTCTGTTGCTCCCTCCCAGCTATTGCCTCTTTCAAGTTCTGCCTACTCAGCGTCTATCCTTTATTTGTAGGGGTGGGACTCTGCATACCATACTTCTGTTTTACTAACTGGTTTCATGTTAGACTAATAGTCATAGATGCTAGAAGGAACTTGAAGAAGAAGAATAAAGAGGATGGAATGATTCTCTATTTTTCGTTTCCTGTTCCTACTTTTATCTACCTTCAATGAAATCTAATAGCACTTCTTCATTCTGACAGTAACAGTCAAATGAAGAATAACAGCAATAATTAATTCCAGCTTGTAGTTGTTGTAACACCACAAAACTTACGTTTTTATCAAACCCACCTCTAGACAGAAAGGGTCCATCATTTGATACACTTAACATCTCTCTTCCTACTAATTCAGACACAACCACATGGCCTATGGAGCACCTGTTTCTTCTCCCTCCGGTCAGACTTTCAGCTTTGTGCAGCCCATCTGTCCTCACTCAGTTTTCACTCATTCTTCCACTTTCCTTTGTTATTCTTGAGCTAGGGATGGAAACTACTTCTCATAGATACTGCCCCTGAGACAACTTATTGTACACCTTTTCCACTGCAGTTTCTGTTCTTTTTTTTATTTTCCTTTATTTTTTATTTCTTCAAGTTACATCTCAATCGCAGTCCCCTCCCTATTCCCCCTCCAGTCCCACCCTCCCACCCTCAACCCCCCATCCTCTTCCCTTTTTTTTTCTTTTAAGTTTCAGGTATATCTTATTTCCCCCTACAGTTTCCCCTTTCAGTCCAACAAATGGCTCTTTCTCTTATAATAACAAATACAATACAGTTCTTTACATGGTCAATAATGATTAAAATAATTTATTTCCTTTAAATAATTGGAGTACGTTCTGGAATCTGAATGAATATGAACTGATGAATGTGGTGTATTTCATGTCTCTCATATGAAATATCATGTAGGAATTAGTCCTTTCTTATAGTCAATTCTTTGACTTGTCTCACTGTCCTTTTCAAAGAGGATATGCAGGACTGACACTTAAAACCTGTAAAGTAGGGCACAGTAAAAACAAGAAACTGTAATTGTGTTCATTCTATTTTAAATGTATAAAAGGTGATAAGATATTATCACTGGGGATAAAATTAAATAAACAAAAATGCTACATATATTATCATATTTTTCATTGCTTTCATTAATTTTGCATTGTCCATAAGTCATGGTCATGAAAATGATATATGAGGTCACGAGAGAATCAGTGTCTAGTAGCATTATATTTTAAAGTACTTACCACAGCACAATTTGACATATAAACTACCTATTTTGTCACAAATAACACACATAAAATATACTTAGAATATATATTTAATGTTATCTGCCTGGGTTATTTTGAAGATGTTAAAAATAAAATTGTCTCTAGAATAGCATTATTTACGACCTAAATTGAATTTACATGTCTTATGTCTAAGATAAATTTCTAGAAAGCAAGAAAGTAATGTTACTTTATTTTACCTTTGTTCCTTTGTTTGTCATTCATGTCAATGGGAGTTGGTAGAATAAAGTACTGCCCTGTTGATATCGTCCATATTCTCCTCCAAGCTTTTAACCAGTTCTAGTTTTGTTTGACATGAATATATTTATTCATTCTAAATTTTGCAACTGATTTTTCATTCCACCCCACAAAACTGACAAATTGTGTTTAATATCTTATCTTGCTCCCTTGACATTAGTCTAAAGACAGGAGTGAAATTCACATTCAGGTAGTAGACTTTGTTAAGTGAATTGTGGAATAGTTGTACTGTAGCCAAGTTTAGAGGATTTTAGAAGAAACAATGATTACTAGCATTTTGAATTTCTAGAAATGTTGCCCATTTATTGAGAGCTAGTTGAAGGAAAAAAAAGAGTACCCACAAATCTTGTTATTTTTGTTTCTTTCTCTGAAAAGTAAGAAAAAGCAACACATAGTTATAGGAACAATGACCGAACAAAGAAAATGATAAACCTTTTGAAAATGATTACCTTAGAGGCTTCATTTTTTAAGCTGACTCACAAAAGCCTTTCAGGCAATAAGCAATGCCTTAAGATTTCCTTATGGGCCAAATTTTTCATGTCCACATGTGTCTAAGCAAATTATGAACTCTTCAAGGAAATATTTACGATTGCTTTTGAATTCATCTGCATTCAGATTGGTTATTCAATCAAGTGCTCAGCTCTAAACACATATACATATGATCAACACTAAATGGACTAATTTGGATATGCATATATATTATATATATGTATTATATATACTCATACATATGTGAAAAAACCTTGAATCTGTTAGGGAATGGTGGCAGGAGAAGAATTGAAATTGGGGATGAAAGAATGGAAATCATATAAACTACTCATGTATGAAATTCTCAAAATAATTAAATATTTATTTCTCTGTGTATCCTTGGCTGTCCTGGACTCACTTTGTAGACCAGGTTGGCCTTGAACTCACAGAGATCTACCTGCCTCTGCCTTCTGAGTGCTGGGATTAAAGGAATGTGCCGCTGCACCCAGTCACTACAGACATTTGCGAACTACCATATGGTGCTGGGATTTGAACCCAAGTCCTTTGGAAGAACAGCCAGTGCTGTTTTCCACTCATGCTTTTGATTCCTTAAAATGTACATCATAAGCACATCTGATGACTTGCATCCAAAATTCACTTTGAACATCTCTAAGGCTACCTAAAATAATCTCTTCTTTTGCATGTGACGTTAAGGTTATGAAAAACACGAAGTCCAAAGTTCTTATCATTACTCCTGCAAATACCCTCATTTGACTAAGATCGGCAATTTTGACAATGATTGATTCTGAAGAGCAATGAAAAAAAATGTCAACCTTAAGTATTTTGGACAAGTTAAATTTCAAAGGAATTAATTTGCAAATGGATTGGCTAGCAAAAGCTCACCATTGCCTTTCAGGTTGCTCTTTTGCTGGCTTCCCATTTTTTTCACAGAATAGGGATGACACTTCTCCCGAATTCTTCTTGAAATTTCAGAGACACAGAATTCCCTCTCAGGAATGATTGTATTTTATTACGACTCTATATTGACCCATTAATTCATCAGTGTGCCTTAGGATGCTGATAATCTTCTCCAGAACATTAAGGAGCTTTCTTATTGTTAAGATAGTGTTAGGATCTTATCCTTTAATTTACAAGTATAGGTAGGCGTAGGAGAGTGGGTATGGGACATGAAACTGGAAAGGAGAACGTGGCAGGGGTGAGTTTGCAGAGAGGAGCGTATGTGACATGAAAGTGGAAAGAAGATGCTGGGAGTGTGAGCACAAGAAGGAGAAGGAGGCAGAGAAAGAAGTGTGGTGAATTGTGATGAATCAACAGACAAATTCTACATGAAAATGTAGTAATGAAACCTAGTTCCCTGTATGGCAATTAACTAAAGAAACGCATACAAAATGAGACGACCATTTAGTCTACCTTCCTTACATAGTTAAAACTCCATAGAAGAACTTTCCAATGGCTTAGTTTCTGTAATTCTTTTGCCTTTATTGTCTTATTTTTTCACTGTCTCCAGAAAAGTTCAGCCAAGAAACAAAGTGCCGCCAACTTTTTCATCAGATAATGGCATCCTGGAACATACATCCTATAGTTACTGGCTATTACTTTTCTTTTATAGAAAGAGGTTTGAGTCTCCCTAGAAAAGTTAGTTTACATTTCTTATATCCCACTCATTTCCCATCCAACTTTACTTTGGATTCTATTTCTACAACTTCTCTGTAACTACTTTCACTAAAAACTGAATTGCTTTCATAGCAATAGATTCAATTAAACATTTTTCTGTGTTTACTAAATTTCATCTCTCTGTGGCATTCTCATCACCAAGTTCTCCAGTTCTGAAATCTTGTTTACTCTGAACCTCTAATGTTTTCTCTGTAGAACCCCTTCTTTGTTTCTGCATTTTTATTCTTTATACTATGTCCATATTTCTGCCTTCAATTATACTCTATATTTTAATTATCTTAATCATATTCTATGTAAAATTATTCCCTTACAGAACCTTACCCAAACCCAAAGTTTCATCTATCACACCTGCACTGATGGCTTTCAATTTGCAGACCAGAAAACTTCTGGAATACTGCTTTTCTTTCTTTCCTTCCTTCCTTCTTTCTTTCTTTCTTTCTTTCTTTCTTTCTTTCTTTCTTTTCTTTTTTTTTAGATCAAATTGCTTTGCAAATATCTCTTCATGTCTGAGCCTTAACTCATTATTGCCCTGGAATTCCCATCTCTTTTTCTACTGCCAATCCAATAGTATGGGACCACTTTGCTCTGATCCAAAAATTGAGATTCATTTTATATTTTCTTCTCTACTCAGTTACCAAGAAATCTCTTCAGTTACTCAGAAATATTAATTAAGAACAGGTTATACTACTACAGAAGGCAATGCACGAGAATAGTATTATCCAGTAATGAAATTTTAATTTTCTGAAAATATATATTGAATTAGATAAGCAAAAAACATCTGCTTGATTAAACTGAATCAGCACTTCCATTTGTATATTTTCTATTCCAGATTTCCCTTGATTTTCCTCTATTTTGTGCAGCAGATTTTCTGTTCAATGCAGTCTGGACCTTTTAATCTACCTTTCGTACTATTGTCAGAGTGACCTTTCTCAAATGCCATTTTGATCATGTCACTAGCTGACTTTCAAACCTTAAATGGTTCCCAAGACTGTCATGCTGTAGTTCACAGTTCACAGCTTAACATCATCCAGAGTGCTTCACCCTGAGCTCTGGACTTATTTCAGAACATTGTGCCACTTAGATGCACAACTTCCTCATATTAATTCTTTATTTTTCTTGAAGTGTGTGAGGCATTCTAACTTATTCTTTGCATAGTACACGTCTCACCTTTTTTCCCAGAAAGAAAATGTTATTTCATAATACAAAAATTTTTAATCTGATTATCTAAAAATACTATATTTCTCAGATGTTATAGTGATGATGTTTCAAAGTAACAGGTACTAAAATACTGAAGAATGAGGTGTATAGGCTTCTAAATGGAAAACAAACAAAACCCCACATAAACCAGAATGGAAGTGATACTGCTTCAACATCTTCCCTTTTGATGTTCATAAGGCTATGTCCAGGATAGCCTTTATGATGATCAACTGTTTTGTCTTATTAAGATGTCTCCTTTGTTCTCATTTCTTCTTGTATATTACTACTGTCATTGTAGTGATTAATTTATTCACTTGAGCATCATACATCTTATTTTTATTTAACCATTATTTTTCTTCATCAGCCCATATGTTCCCTAATAAGAACAAATTTGTCATTTGTCTTATTGAATGTTCTGAAACCTCATATAGGCCTTGATGTATGTGTGTGTGTGTGTGTGTGTGTGTGTGTGTGTGCGTGCGTGCGTGTGTGTGTGTGTGTGTGCGTGTGTGTGTTCATTAGTTTGTTTCTAATCACAAGATTTCCCAAAAGAAATGCACTGTATTTCCAAAACCTGTTGTGAAGATATAGTCTAGTCATTAAGGCTTCTCTCTGTAGATACAGGGTCTTTATATAAATCAAAGATTCAGCACTTATGAGCATAGTGAACCTGAAGATTGCAATTAACCATGTAAGAGCCTCATCTCTAAAATATCTTTATCATATACAATTGTCATATTATAAAACCTGAAACTGCTAAAATACACTTGACCATAGTCTCTATTCCTTCAAACTCAGTGTATATTTATCTAGAAGAATTAATTCATTCATAGCCTTAGTACTGTAAAAAATGTAAGTAGTTCTGTGTTGATTGAAATGCTATTTGGAGCAGCTAAATTATGGAGCCAACATTAACATACATCAGTGAATAAATGAATAAATATAGTAAATACGCATATCAGAATAGCATTCATTCATAAAAAGGAAGGAACTCTGTCCTTTGCAACAACATTGATAAGCCAGGAGGACATCATGTCAATTGAATCAGCAAGAAAAACAGAAATAATAGTCCTACATGTTCTTACCAAGGACTCTAAAATAATCAAACCCATAAAAGCAGATAGAAAATTTGTAGAGGTCATCAGCTTATAGAGAGATGCTGGCCAAAGATGTAAAGCTTCTGTTAGAAGGGAGGATGAAGTTGCTGTTTTCATTATTATTATGCATTGTTCATACTGTGACGACAGTTAAATATAGTGTGTAGTATACTGAACAATTGACGGGCATGAATTTCAACGTTTTCACATAAAAAATAAGCATTTGAAGAAACACTTATTAATTTGACTAATATATTTATTCCACATCATATCCAAACACATTTACATCCCTTGGTTCCTCACTTTAAGATAACAAACACTTAAAGTAAAACAAACATATTTCATTGTAAATTAGAGCAAACATTCCTTGGTAGGACAGATTTAAAAATCAATAATTTGTAGTTTGTGCCAATAATATAGAAATCAATGACATGTTTAAGCAGACTCCTTACCCATTTCCTTTTTCTCCAGGAATATAAAACATCAAATATTTCTAAGGTTGTGGCTTGTGAGTAATTCTGTCATAATTGAGGTAGATTTCTATAACCTAGAGTTAAAATCAAGAGCAGATTGTATTCCTGTTGTTCATCCAGATAACCATTACTACATTTTTACTATGAACCAGAATTCATATTTTAGACTTAGTGAAAACCAGCAAGCATTTACTGAGAAATTTAACATAGTCCTTGACTGCAATGATGGAAAAGCAATGTGGAATCTGAGCCCTTTGGGAACTGTAAAGAGAGGTGTGATCAACAGTAAACTCATTCCAATGCTGTAAAAGATGTGTTTTAACAGAAGTTACAAAGAGTGACTTAAATTATTAGTAACTTAGATTACTACTATGGTAGGCACAGAAACTTGACCTTAACTCATATATTTCAGGAATAAAATCATGTGTGATTTGAACCACAAATGAATAGAAGCTTAGCAGGCAAGAAAAAGCTGGAGTAAGTAGACCGTTGAAGAAAAATTGTTGGAGGAAGGTCTTATACATTGGTTCTCAGAGGCTGATTTCAGTGCTCAGAGATCTGGTTACCCCCCTTTCTGAGGCACTCCCTGATTGGTTAATTAAAGATGCTGATGGCCAATTAGCTGGGCAGAAAAAGTCTAACTTTCATAACCATGACTCAAATGGGGATGAAATGTGGCTCAAATAGAGTATGATACACTAGTTAAAATCATAAAATTTAAATAGCCAAGAATAATAGTCATTCACAAAAATGTTTACTATAATTCCATTTATAGAATTTTCTATTTTTCTTTTTGTTTATTCAATGAATATATTTGTAGTTTTAGTAGACATTTGATATAAACCAATAGCTAACTTGGTACCAGGGATATGACAAAGGATAGAACAGACAATTGTTTGCTTCTGGAGAATAGATTTATGAGTATATGATGATTTATGTATTATTTAATTTATAAAAAGGTAAAACACTAAGAACTGAGTTCAACAAATGTAAAAATTTAGGATTTCAGCTACAAATTTGTAGAGCATAATCAATAACAATGTGGGAAAAAAAACCTCTTTAGTAATTGCATATAAATTTTAAAACTTGCTTCATTTCCTTAATGTATAAGGGTGTCTTGCCTGTATGTCTGTGCATCACACTCATGTTGTGACCAAGGAGATCAGAAGAGGATTGTGATCCCCTGAGACTGGAGATTTAGAAGATTGTGAGCCACCATGTGGGTGGTAGGAATCAAACAAATGTCCTCTGGAAGAGGAACCAATGTTCTAAATCACTGAGACACTTTATCAGGTCATGAATGTAAATCTTTAAATTAATTCAATTTTTTTTTTGTTTTCGTAAAATTAAAACTACATACAACTACATACAACACACACACATGCACACACACACACACACACACTCAGGGGCACTGGCACAGGCATGGACAAAGGAATGGACATACTACACGTTAAATGTAAGGAGTTACCGAGATAATATTTTTTTCACATTAGGTGTTGGATCCCAATGAGAGAGAAACAGACAGAGAGAGAGAGAGAGAGAGAGAGACAGAGAGAGAGAGACAGAGAGAGAGAGACAGAGAGAGAGAGACAGAGAGAGAGACAGAGAGAGAGAATGAATAAATGAATGAATGAGTTCTGGAACTTAGAGGGCAACTTGTCAAGTCCGTCAAGTCAGCTTCCTCTTCTACCATGTGGTTCCAGAGTTTGTAAGCACCTCAGGCAGTTGAACCATCAAGCTTGTATGAGTCCATATCCCAAGATTTTACTTGCCTAAGCTTCCTTCTCACAAGAGTTTGAAAAATGTTCTTTAAAACATTAATTATAAGAAGAAAATAAAACAAAAAATAAGTTTAAGAAACATTCAACCAAACATATATATTAAGTAAACTATACTATTCACAGAGAAGTATACTAATTAGCTTTCAACATGTTTTTATTATATGTATTGATAATATATATTGTAATATTAAAACACACATTCAGTATAGATTTACTAAGAGAAAAATTATATTTTTAAATTTTTGTTTATTGTTTTTTATAATTTTTTCCACAGAGAACATAACATTCCTTAACATTACAAACAACATTGTTATATATTCATAAGAGATAGATCAAACTCGACTTTTAAAATCAAGACTTTGGAGACAAGGTTGAGTAATAATACTGCCTTACACAGGAACCTACCTTTTTAAGGTTTTTCTGACAGGGTGTACTACATTTTTAACATGAATCAATTTAACATAAATATCTTATTTATATTTTAAAAGGACTCAAAGAGAAGTTAATTCTAAGGATATGTATAAACTTTGCTTGCAAAAATTCTTTTTTTCTCATAGCTGTTTTTTTAATAATTATTTATTACTTCAGGTTACATCTCTATCACAGTGTCCTCTTTCTACCCCTCCCAGTCCTGCCCACCCACCCTCTACTCTCTATCCCTTCTATCCCACTCCTCTGGAGTGGAGTGTCCCTATGTAACAGTCCCCTGCCCCAGTTCAGCAGTCATATGAGGGCCAAGAGCCTCCTTATACACTGGGGGCCTACAAGGCAGCACCACTAGGGCAAAATGTCTCGTTGACAGAAAGAAAAAAATCTATGTACATGTTCCCTTTGGTGCATTGGATGTAATATAGTTATCCTGTACTGTATGGCTAAAATTCGACTGTAAGTGAATAGATGCCATGTGCATCCTTCTGGGTTAGCTCACTCAGGATGAGCTTCTCTAGTTCCATCCATTTGGCTACAAATTGCATAATTTCATTGTTTCTGATAGCTGTGTAGTATATCATTGTGTAGATGTACCACAGTTTTTTAATCCATTCTTTGGTTGAGGGACATCTAGGTTATTTCAGTTTCTAGCTATTACAAATAAGGCTGCTATGAACATAGATGAGGAAACTTCCTTGTGATTTGGATGTATACCCAGAAGTGGTATGGCTGGATCCTAAGGCAGAGCTATTCCAAGTTTTCTAAGATATCACCAGACTGACCTACCATAGTGGTTGCACAAGCCTGCACTCCCACCAGCAATGGAGGAGATTTTCCCTTTCTCCACACCCTTGCCAGCATGTGCTGTCATTTGAGCTTTTGATCTTAGCCATTCTGACAGGTGTGAGATGGAATCTCAGAGTCGTCTTGAGTTGCATTTCTGTAACCGATCTTTTAAATTATTATTTAACACTTATTTATTTATTACTAAATTCACTTATAACAAACACCAACAATTTCTTAACTATTAATCCTATAAATTCCTACAACCCCTTTAACCTATCCACTAAACCTATTGATAATCATAACAACCACTTTCATAACCTTTTAGAATGATACAGTCTCTGGGGCAGGTCCTCAGTCGTCAGGAACATAGTCTTTGTTGTAGATTCTTTAACGCACTTAGCAGTCCTTTTTCTGGATCTCTCAGATGCAGGTTCGTCAGGGTCGTTGGTTATTGCAGTCTCACCTTAAATAAGGCTTCATGCTTTCTTCTCTGTGGGAGACCCCAGCCATTTGCAGGCCAACTTACTTCTTTTGAATCAGGAACTCAGCTGCTCTGACTCAGTCCTTAAAGCCAGGCATCGTTTCCTTTAAGGCCACTGTTTGGACAGATCAAACCCCTCTAGGCAAAAGCTGAGTCACAGGGTCAAGTCCTTGGCCTTTTGGTGTCTTGCTCAGGCTTTCTTTGCTCACCGGCTTCTTTCTGCTTCAGGAAGAGAGCTGGCCATCAATGGCCAGCCCTTTTTTCAGCAGGACTCTTGGAGCTCTCTAGCATCAGGGGCCTCTTCTCTTCTGGGCTCCACGCACTGTCCTCAAATAGGAGGAATTCTGTTTCAGCTTAATTTGGGCTCCGCCCACTTAGCAGCTGAAAACAATGTCAGGCCAGATACTTTGTTTCTTCAATTCTATTGAGTCTTTCCTGTTTTCCTGACTTCAAACTTGTTTTTCAGTCTATTGAATCTTTCCTGTTTTTGCTGACTTCATGCTGATAATGCTCTTCAGGCCCCGAATTAAGAGACAGTATCAGAAACTCCTATATATTTTCTAAATCTAATGTATCTAACCCCTACACATTTCTCTGATGATTAAGGATGCTGAGCATTTCTTCAAGTGTCTCTCAGTACTTAGGGATTCCTCCTTTGTTAATTCACTGTTTAGCTCTGTTCCCCATTTCTTAATTGGATTATTTTGTTTCTTGGCATTTAATTTCTTGAGTTCTTTGTAAATTTTGGATATTAGCCCTCTGTCAGATGTAGGGTTGGTGAAGATATTTTCCCAGTCTGTAGGCTGCTGTTTTGTTTGAATGATAGTGTCTTTTGCCTAAAAGAAACTTTTCAGTTTCATGAGGTCCCATTTATTGATTGTTTTTCTTAGATCCTGAGCTGTTGGTGTTCTGTTCAGGAAGTTGTCACCTGTGCCGATGAGTTTGAGGCTTTTCCCCACTTTCTTTTCTAATAGATTTAGTATGCCAGGCCTTATGTTAAGGTCTTTGATCCACTTGGACTTAAAATAGTTTTTACCCATTAAAATCATAAGAGGATTACACAATCTAAATTAATGCCTGAACTGCAAAATGCCATAATGAACTTGATATTATTGCTTTCCAAATGTAGACCAATTCTTAATAGAGTATTTTACAATAGGAAGTGCCTTAAGGGGTCAGTATAACAGAATTAAGATCAGTTTATGTAGCCTACCAAAGGTCTGGTGGCAACATAAAAATGTCCAGTGTAATTATTCTTGCTTTCATTAACTTACACATTATTTTCTTTTCCATGCTTGATTCATAATAAACTGGACTGACAGATATGTACTTTTCAAAGGAAATTATATTTTCTCTTTGGCATAAAAGCTATCTATATTGGTCTTAGTCAAGTCATACTTAAGCCAACTTGGAGAGCTTTGTCTTCAGTTGTTTAATCTGAAATAAAGCACTGAGGTAAACTAAAAAAGGTCATACTAAGAATATGCATGGAGCGTAGTCTTTAGTCTTTCTTCTAGAGTCTACATTCAGATCACCACTGTTTAGCATTTGCCTCCTGGAGCAGTTCTTCGTGTGTTTCAGCTTCTGGTTTCTGGTTTATCGCCTCTCTCAAATATAGCATCTTCTATCTCTTCTTGATATTCAAGACTGGTTTAAGCAGATGTTAATTTATCACATTGCTTAGACTCTGCACTCCAGCGCTGTATCTGGCTGAGCCATTTTGGACATTGAAGATATGCATATGTGTGGCACTGCAAAGGAAAGATTTAGTAACGAGTTCTTTTAACAAGAAACATTAGTATTGTTTTTTGTTGTCATTTGTTTGTTTGTTTTGGAGTACCAGAACTTTTTTGAGCCAAATAATGCAAATTTCGTTTTCTTTTAATGTTCCAAGCAAACATGAATTTCACAACACATTGGAAGGACCTGGAATCACTAAGCATAGTGTTCACAAATATAAAAATATTTGTATACACGAATTTTATATACTGAATCATTTTCATCTTGGCAGGTAAAAAAATCTCAAGGCTTCCTGGGTGGGTAAAAACAGCAGTGCTTAATTTGAATTAGAATTGCTTTTTAGCTGACATAACGCTTTCCAAAAGGAAACCTGAAAGGAAGTTTGGTTTTTTGATGATGAGGAAAGGCCTGTTAGAAGGATACTCTCACTTATCACTGTTAAAAATATGGGCATTGGAGGAGTTGACTACTTTTATCCAAGTCTGAAGATGTGTTAAGGTTGCGGTTTGGAGTTGATTGTAGCCTCAAATATGAAATATAATGTCTGCCGACTTTGAAGTAAGGGGCTCCTCCAACTTTGAAACTATACTCTTATATACTTTAGTAAAAATAAACAATTGCTTTTAAGAATGGACATCTTCCAAAACACAATCTTCTTACTTCTCTGATTCAATGTTGATAATAAGTGGGCAAAGAGACAAAATTAGCACAACTAACTGATTGAAATAGTCAACTGCATGGCTTCCCAAGGAAGAAGAGTGCTGTACTTTGTTATAATGTCAGTATTGAAATCGAGATTGAAAAAGGTTCAGAGGTAAATCTACATAGATTATAACTTCATTCACAAAAGGAAAGGATAGAGACAAAGACTAAGGAAAACAGTTTAAAATTACCAAGATAGGAAACTTGGTCCTCATACAGATCCCTTAGCAAGTAGGAGTGGGATAGTCTCAGTCATGGACTTTGTTACCTGGTAGTGTGACAATTTTCTGTTCTGGAGCTGCCATGTCGGGCCCCAGAGCAAGAGGAAGTTCTTAGCCCTCGTGTGACTGATGACTGATGAATTGAGGGAGGTTGACATGTGGGGTTCCCGTGCACACTGGAGGATAGGTGGGAGAAGGGCAGAGGGTGGGAGGGTAGAACAGGGAGAGGAAGAAGGAGGGGGCTGTGATCGAGATGTAGCTTTAATTAATAGATAAATGTATTAAAAATTACCAAGGAACATTCTGAGTGTTTTACTTTTCTGAATCTGTAATTGTGAAATTTAACTAACACCTTTTTTAACATTACATAGTATTAACTATTACTTAAGTAAACTATATAAGGAGATAAGACATAGAGATATTTGTCATGGTCTGGCAGTTCAATTCGTTTTGGAATTTTTGGTTGCTTACATGGGAATCAACCCAAGGACCCCATACATGCTAGGTAAACATGTTACCATGAAGTTTTACCCCTAATCATGTTGTAAGATTTTCTGATATTTTGATATAAGTTTTTGGTTTCTGATATATATATATGTGTGTGTGTGTGTGTGTGTGTGTGTGTGTGTGTGTGTGTGTGTTATATATAAGTTAAATATATTTATAACTAAGTGAATATATTATGATTATAAATAGCACATTATCCAATTTAGTATTATTAAAGACTCCCTCAAGATTTAACTGTTCAATAACTGCACTACTTCGCCACCATTATGGTGTACCCCACAAGGATTACTTAATTTGGGGTATGCTTTTCTATTCTTGGAAACTTTGCTGGTCTCTTAGTAAGAACAAGAAATCCATATTGTAATGTTAGTGGTAAACCTCACTTACATAAATAATGGTAATCTTGCATAATGCATAACCTAGTCGTGCTCAAAATATAATTCACCAGGAACAATGAGTAAGTAGGAGGCAGGATAAAATGCCAGCATATTAATACTCCCCAGAGATCACCATGTGCATAATGCCGTATTGTATGACATCATGTTGTTAGCAGGCTTCAGTGTTCTTCTCCACTTGAAAAATCAATGGATGTAGTAAACCATATTATTATCATACTCACGTTTAAATAGCTTAAGTTTGAATACACATACTTAAATGAGTAGTCATGTACAAGCAACTACACAAAGGACCTGACCACAGTGCCAAGGATGTGGTCAATGTAAAGTCGGCAACCCTCCCCAACATCTCCAATGTTAGCCTGTTGTCATCTTTTTCTTTCTATTGCTGGTTTTATGTCCAACTCAGGAATTATTTTATTTTTAAGGTTACAGTTAGCAATGCCCGGGGACATTTTTAGTTGTCACACTGAGTGTGAAAATATCTGGCGAATACGAACCATTATGACTTCTAAACTTTCTAAAGAAATTTTGTTGATCTAAAATATGAGGCATGCCTAGGATGCAAATCCTGGTAGTTATCCTGGATCTTCATCCTGTCATGAGAAAGGACAAACCCTGAATGATTTTAGAGTTTCGTCTGATTGTTTGGAATTGTAATAATATTTTATAAAAGAAATAGAAAGTTAGGAGTTGTAGACCAAAGATGTTCACATTAGGCAGGAGAGATACTGCAGGAGATGTAAATGAATTAAGGAGACAAGGCCTGTCACCATGCTTTGTCCAACTCCAGAAATGTGCTGCCTGGTACCACCAGATGCTGCTGCTGTGGGAACAGCTTATTTTCCAAAGAATTCAGAACTCTATTTTTAGGTGGAATCCCTTTGAATATTTATAATTGTAACAAAATAGAAAGGGAATAAAAAATATATGTGGAAGCTAAATTTGTCTTTTATCGTATTCTACAATATATACTTTTAAAAATGTTATATATTGTTTTTTTATACATGTGTACATATGCAGGTATGTATACATGTATGCATGTATCCCCTATTTACTACCTCAAACTCCCTTACATACCCCCAACGTGCTCTGCTCCAAATTTCAAGTATTATTTTTCTTTCTTTCTGTTTTTGATATACCAATATGTCCTATTTGTGGTGACCATATTTGCATGGGTTGAGGAACATCCTTGGAGAATGTAAAGTTACCAGTGGCCACACCCTCAAATATAGAATGACTCTCCTTCCCCTAACAGCTATACGTCATTAGTTACTCCCCAGAAATTAGTACTTGGGATACAAAATTTTTAACCTGTGTTTGCATTCTTGACTGATACGGGACCATCCATTCATACATTTTCATATGTTCCATTCATGAATGACATTAGCTCAGCACCTGTCTGTGATTATGTGGGGACTCAAATAGTTCTTGATTTTCCAAGGGGAATGAGCACATCTTTAGCTGTGTATTCCTTACTGAAAGTCCTACTCGTATATTGATGGTTTATATTCATGTATTTTAATTTGATTTATTGATCTTTCATTCTTTAGCAACTTTCCCTGTTGAAATGGGAATGTACCCAGGCATCTCCTTTGAACACTGTCATTGGTAACTCGTATTAACCCATTCTTGGGGCTTTGAATGTTAAAAGTACTGAACTGAACACGTTAGAGACTTCTACACAACAGTTAATACACTATTTTCCTTTTGCTTGTTTTCTCTACATTTTAAAATATTTTTTGATTTATCACCACTAAATTGCTTACTTGATTGATTACTTAAGGACCTAGGGACTTGAACATGTGAAACATTCCTTAGGTAGTATAAATAATTTAAATAAGAAGACTTTTTTTTTTTTTCTAAAAATACGTGTCTTTGGCATAGGCTCTGCTATTCTGATCTGGATATTTTAGGTACCATTTGAAAACTCATGTCTAAAAACTCACATAATTCTTGCAATGATTCTTGAGATGCACTTTTATTTGGTAGATGAGCAAACTATGTTAAAGATTAGAGAATGCCTTGACAAGTATCACATCATTTGGAACTTTTGGAGCTAAAATTTAAACACTGGAAATGTTTGGCAAAGGCGTTTCATTTCCACCATGTAAAGTACAAGAGAATAAATATGTTGACATAAGTACAGCTGGGAGGACAGGCATTGGGGAAAAATATTGCTCTTTTGTTGTTGATGATCACTCAGAATCCCTGCAGAAGGTGATTCTTGCTCTTTCTTCAGGTTCTAACACACACACACACACACACACACACACACACACACACGCACACGCACACACATGCACACACACACACACACACACACACTACAGTTCAATGGAGTCAGCCATTAAGTTTCCATACTCTATAACCCTGCCCCTGTCTCGGGTTTATAGTAAGAGTACTGCAGCATTCTTCTCTCTCAGGTTGTATGAACTTCAGCTCCCCATCCTCATTGTGTGATGGTGAGAATTAGGTTAAGTAGTTTTGTCTTCCTCACTCTCTTCTGAGCAATTAACCCAATTTATACACAATTTTAGCTTTTAAATTTAATATAATCATCAATGGCAATTGTGATTTAGCTCCAATCCAGATTGCTAAATCTTTTGGACATTTGCAAATGTTAGCAATTAAGTTGCTCTACTTGGAATTTCATTTTTCAGAAAATAAAAATGTAAACATGAAAAGGGTTTAGCAATAAGATTTTAGGGTGAATTATTTTTAAAATTAGTTTAGAAAAACCCACATAGCTACAGAAGGCTTTCTATTAATACTATTGAAACAAGATTTATTTGTGAATTAGGATTTATTCTCAGGCAATTAAAGGAAAGTATTTTTTTAAAAAAAGAAGTTTCTTTATTTTTTTTCCTTTTTTTACAATAAAATGGACTCACTGTATTAGTCATCCACAGCGTGAAGAAACTAATAATTGTTTTTATGCTATTCAAGCCACTTAATTTAGTAAACCTATAATTGAAAAGTGAATTTTGCAATAAAACACTATAACTCAGTCTATGCTGCTATGGGAAAGTAAAGTGCTTCCTCCTACTTTAGTTTATTAATTTTCAAATAATGCTCAAGGGCTTGTTATGATAGTTCTTTACAAGGTAGTAAATACATAGTTATCCAGACTGTCTGGGCTGCAAACTAATTACCATTGGAAACTGGAGCATTTAGGCTAGTTATTTCTCAAATCAAACAACTTTAAATACCATTTTCACATTAAATCTGATACACAACCATACAGAAATAGCCTCACAATGAAAGCCCCAATTTAAAATAACCCCCTCCTTTCTCTCTCTTACAAACAAGGCAGTCCAAAACTTAAAATGTGGTGTCAGAAAAGGAAGATGGAAGAAGGCAATCAAAGGACCAACCTGAAAGGAAAAAAGAAACAAAATTTAAAGTAGATCTGTACAAATAATTGAACATTTCTGTGATGAGAAAAATTACAAATACAGGAATAGCTGCAGGAAACAGCCAATAGTTTATAAGTCAGGAAATATATTCTAGAGTGAGTGGGTCAGGTCTCCTTTTTCCTTCCTTCTTTTACTCTTTTCTTTTTTTTTTGTCATCCCCTTTAACATAATATTTGCAGTGGTATGTTTGAGAGAGTCACATTTTAAAAGTAATGTTGACATTAAAAAACTCAATAATAGGAAAGAAAAGTTTTACTGTTCGTGAGGTGAAGAAAGTATTAGAACACAAGAAATTTCAATTGTTTATTCATACTTTTACATGGTCAGATCACAAATGACTTTAAAATTATTTCTAGAAAGACATTTTATAAAGACAAATAGAATAACTACAAGCCTTATTGTGAAACACTTTTGTAAATATGGCAAATACAAAAATCGCTAAATGCATAACAAAGGTATACTAACATTTTGGGTGTTAACTGGATAGCTTAAGTAGATAGCAGAACATTTCCCATGAATCAAGTAGAAGTGGGCGTGTCAGGATGCAGGAAGATCAAGGGGAAAAACATGATTGTTTTGGAAAACTGAAAGTTACAGTTTAATAACTGTAAAATCTTCCCAGACTGCTGAGTAACATAAAAAGAAAGTTCGATTGATGTACAAAGTTCCATAGCAGATTCAATTTCCTGTGCATTTGACTCCCAATTTGTAGACAGTGGGATACAGTCATGAGCAGCAGCAGTCTTGTGAAATAAATATGTTTTAAAAGTGTGCAGTGGATAATAGTTTGTCAACTGGTCCATTCTTGAAAAGTTACAGGCGTGCATGAGGGGTTTTTTTTTTTTTTGAGACTGTAATTTAATTACAACACTTCTTCCTTTTCCTTTCCTCTTTGCAAACTCTTCCATAGGTCCCTCCCCACTCTCCTTCAAATTCATGGCCTCTTTTTTATCAATTGTTATGCGTGCATATAAATATATATATTATCCTAAATATACATATATTATCCATACGATATATTTAAATATCTCTCGATATAGATAGATATATCCTAAATACAATCTGTTGATTTCATATATTGTGACTTGCATGTATGTTCTTAGAGCCAGCACCAGTTAGCACCAGACAAACAATTAATATGCTCTTCCTTGGGGAAAGAACAACTTCTGCTCCATTTCACTCAGTTGCCCATAGTTCTTTGAGGAGAATTGAGGCCTCGTGGCCTTTTCCCTGTTCAGTGTGGAATGTTGGTTGGTGTGGAATGTTGGTTGTTTTTTGTTTATTTGCCCTTATATTCACAGATAAGGGTAATCTTTAGCCCTCATTACAAAAATTTCTCTTCGAAGTAGACATAGACCACTTCATGCAATGACAATCAATCAAAATGGAGAGTGGTGAAGCCCACTCCATTGTATAAATCTATAAAACATCCCTACAACTAAGGCTCAGGAAACACCGTGAAAACGTGTGTGTTGAGGTATCTAAGAAGCAGAGGAACAGGAACTTTGCTGTGAGACTACGTCTCCTACTAACACAAGAATCTATACTGTTTAAGTCTCACCAACATGACCCCACAAGTATGAGGATGCATTTTTACAGATGTTCACATTTCGGTACTCTTTATCCTCATTGCTCCACTTATGCTGAGGGATGCTTTTGTTAACAAAGTTTTTCATTCGTCAAGGTGCAGTTTCTCTTGTGGCTTTGTAGTTTGTCTTTGTTTTTCTTTCATGTTTCGAACATTTTTATTAAGTTTTACATACTTACATACTTGAAATGATGATTGTTTAAGTGCAAGACATAAAACAGGAAATTAAAAAGTATTACCAACTGGAACTGACAAAAATGGAAGGCCATGTCAGTATAGGATAACTTTCCACACTGTTATTACATGTCATAGAAACATTGTAGACTGGCTCATTTAAATGTTTACACTCCCTAGCTCATCATACCTGTTCCAATAGTCAGGAAGATGGTGTTAGTTCCAAGGACTTAAGAAGAAAGCATTGTCCCATTTTTCTCCTATAACAATATCAGATAATTAGAGTGCTAGTAATAATCACACTAACATTTATGGAGCCACTATGGTGTTAGCATTTAAAAGTGCAAATATTTTTCTATTCTATCCATTATCCTTTCTTATTTTTCAACTGTGTGACTACTGTTACTTTACATTGAATATGTTTTGATATTTACAGACTTTGCAGTTTATCCTTCATTAAGATTTGAGTTCCAAGGATACCATTAAGGAGATAGTGCCATAACCAGTGTGGAAACTACCTTTCCCCCTATTTCCTGTTTCATGTAATAAGATGAGAAAGAGACAAGGAAGAAGATAAAATCTTTTATACTGAAAACACAGTATTTTTGTGTTTAAGTATTGATTTTAGAAACTAAAAGTTTTTTCTCCTTTATCTCTTATTTCACCTAACTTTAGCTAAGTTTAATTACTTTCCACACAAATTTCCTCATTGCAAAACTAGATTTTAAATCACTACTGTAGTCACAGAAATGACCTTAAAAATCAGAGTATCTCTCTTGTGAATATTTCTAAATAAAGCTATTGCAATTTTCCAGTCCAATTTATATAAAAAGGAACTGATCTAGGCCAAATAATATTCTTCTGTATTTATCCTGAGATGAAATATGGAACTACATTAACAGTCAAGAGCAGTTCTTACTCTACAAATTATGAAATGTCATTCATAATTGATTGGAAATATAATACACTCTAGCTACTGGGTGGCAAAATGAGGTCATATGTATGAGAAAAATATTTTGTATAGTAAAGTAGGTAAATAAGTGTTATGTGTCCTTACATACTTTTCCTTCAGAAACAATCATATTCAAAAGTTGGATGACATGGATTTCAAATTCTTGTTGCTCATGTTTTCTCATTTGTAGAGTGAGGATAATGTTAATGCATGCACCAAAGTATTGCCAAGGCTCAAGCTAGTTAATATTAATAGAGTTCTTATTGAATAAGAATAAATTGTGAAAATAGGAATTGTTTGATATTGTGCAAGAAGCTTCTATAAAAATATCCTAAATCACACAATGTAACTGAGTTTTTCTTTGTACACTTTGAATTGATGGAGAATTTCTCAAACCCTATAAAAAGGGGAATAAAGGGTAAAGTAAAAGAAAGAGGATATGGTTTAAGTGATCTCTAGTCTCTTCCTTGCCACTAAACTCATCATTGAAAACTTTCTTGAAGAATTTCATTACCATTAAGTTAAGAGACATATTTGACTTATATGCTATTGGTTTTCTATATTGTAATGAATAATGAAAATTTCTTTGAAGCATACTGAAACATATTTTGTTATTGGTTTATTACTGACAATTATAAAAAAAAACATTAAAAACAATTTGGTAAACAGTTTCACCTTAGCCTATAGACGAACTGTTTTCTACAAAGTAAGTACTTTTGAACAGCAAGATGACTCCTGTCAAGTAAGGACCTTGAAGAAAAACCTATAGATGCACCTCATGTTGAGAGTTGAAAATTACAAACAAATGGCCAGATGTATATACAATACAGTCAGTCCTCATTCCCTTTGGAGGCTCTCAGTTGATACGCATTTATGGCATCACTGTCCCTTTGCCTGCCCTTTTCTTCTCAGTCAAGTCAGTACTGCAAATTGCTTCAGCATGGCATTAGAAGCTTCAGCTTTCATGTCTCTACTCAATGCCATATTGTCCACATAACTTTATCACCTTATAAACTTCCAGACCTAAATGTGGACCTGGCAGTCATCAGGCAATAGCTCTCAAAAGTAGGTATTAATTGCCCTGCAGATGATGGTGATGAGTTGTTTTTGTTTAATTTCTAAGCTTGTACCAATAGATGTTCCCAGTCTTCCAATAATTTCCTTCTTATATGGAGAGCTGTCCTCTCCCATATGGGTGTATTGACATTCAACACTCCAAATTTAAGGTTATTTTTATAACCTGCCTCACTTTACATTCACACTTGGTATGTAGTAGGAAAATGAAGGATATGTGGATATTTCTATACCTTCTATAGTTCTTTATAACTATAACATGTTGTTTAGACTAAATGAACAGTTGCTCACAGATCACTTAAACAGTTCATTTAGAGTAACATGGGTCTGATATATTTTCCATAGGTCTTTCTTATTCCCACAAACTTTCCTGAAATCTGTGACCCAACTGGCTTATATACTCTGAATGTGGTCACCCATTGAGTTAGTTAACCGTACAATAAATGCATACAAAGCCTTTTTTATGTGTTAGAACAGTGCCATCCCTAAGGGAAGAAGCTTCAAAGAATAGGCCCCATTTCTATATTCTCCAAATTTAGAATCTGTACTCTCTAAACAATATAGCATTTAAGTGAAAATGATGCTGTGCGGTAGGCGACAGAGTGAGCTCAGAGAACACACAGATAGCTGACATGCAGAATGAGGTAGGCTTGCTGCAGAGTAGGAAATCTAGAGGGCAGAAGTAGACAAAGAAAAAGAAGAGGATGAGGAGAAGGAGAAAGAGAAGGAAGAGGAGAAAGGAAAAACCTAGAGTGAAAGAAAATATAAAAGTTCATGGAAATGAAAATTATATTTTTTACAAATATAAATGATTATGACTGATAGATTTGAGGAGAATAATGAGTGATGATCACAGTGTGCAGTCAGATCATGCATCATCTTGAAAATCGTATAAAGTTTTTATTTGATTCTAATAATAACAGTGGTCATCAAAAGGCTATATGCAGGGAGACACGATCGAGTTGTTTTACAAAAATCACTCTGATATGAACTTTGAGTGTATATTAGAAGAGTCATGCCATGATAAAAGGAAAGGATAATTATGACTTTCTCTAAGGGTGCAGTGAGATTTTAGAAAATATCAAGAATTAGAAGAAATTAGAAATAGAATTTTACTTTGAAAGTTGGACTTGCTGTCTAATTATAACACATGACAGAATAGGGAAATTGAAGGCAATTCTGGGACATCTACACTTAACATCTGGGTACCTGATAACTGCCACAAAAAATAGAAATAAGAAAAAACCAAGACAAAAACCAAATATGCTTGGGGCTTGGGGACGAAGGCATAAATAAACTGGTGTGACCTCAGGCAAGCTGACATTAAGGTAGTGTTGGGATAAATAGAGGGAAATATGTATAAATTTGCAGAGACATTTGAGAGAAAGATGTTTTCTTTATAGATAGATGTGGTTAGTGTTTGCATGTAAAAAGTCAATTATGCAAGGGGACACACGGTACTAAATGAAAGACACGGGATAAGAGTAAACATTAGAGGAAGAAATCTGAGGTGGTGGAAAGTAAATAAATGCTAGAGAAAGTAAAGGAAACCAGAAGCGTACATAAAGAAAAGTAAAAAACAGCGATATGTGTTAAACAGAGCTAAAGGATATTTAAATATTACCAATGTAGGAAAAACCGTGGAGGAAGGCCAAGTGTGTTGGCCCAAGTCTTTAATCCCTGCACTCCGGGATAGAGTCAGGCAGGTTTCTTTGAGTTCTAGGCCTATCTGATTTACAGGATGAATTCCAGGACAGCCAGAACTACACAGAGAAATCCTATCTATAAAAACAAAACAAACAACAACAACAAAAAAGGAAAACAAGTTTCTACAGAGTACAACTTTATTCTTACAGAGTATATCCATTTTCTCACAGACTAAATACACTTTTGATCATATCCACACTCCCCATAGACACCTACACACATTCACAGACAGTACACATAGCTCCAGAAACCTACAGTCATAACAATACCATTTATAGAAATTCTCATTCATCAAGTTCAACCTTAGGTATTTGCCTGCATAGTAATTATTTACGTGGAGAAGTCTACTGATTTAAAATGAGAACGCTTTGGTTTATTATTTAAAGAAGAATATGGCTCAGTTTACCATCTGCTAAATGGCATATTAATACTAGCACAGAGAAGTTTTGAGATTTAATTGCTGCTTATAAAATGACTTGGGAGAAGAAGATGAAAGGTGCTATGTAATGTTATTACTGTTGTTGGGACTGGCAGTGGTGACCTATCTTAACATTGGAGTATTGCAACAGTTAAAACCACAGTGTATTCCAGGATGATAAAACATAAGATATCATTAGATGACTTAGAAGGAGTAAGACTGTGACTAAAATTTCTTTCTAGACATTATATGTATCTTTTAGATACCTATTCAGTTTTAGACCTTCTTTCTCACACAGGTTCCTCTCTTTCACTTTTTGCTTTGCCTTAACATCCTAGAACACTTTAAGCCACCACAGGAATCTTCTCATACAGTTTTAAAGTTAGCAGATGATGAAATTGAATTTCAAGCTTCTATTTACTTTATCCTAAAAAATTTCCTGGTTAGAATTCAAAATCAACTGTTAAGACTTTCCTACATTATCGAATAGTGAATACTTTACAAACAATAAAATGAATCTTACATTAGGATCTCATACATAGGGATTTAAGATGATATTGTTAATGATGGTATAATCAATATATCAACTATTTAAGAAAATTTATTTTAAAATAAATTATGTAATGTAATATTCACAACAGAATACCCATTGCTGACAAAAGAATAAGAGAAATTCACAGTCCAGACATAAAAGCTGAAAATAATTAAAATTTGTGACTTACAAATGAGTTCTTTGAGTACATCAATTATTATTCTTTGTAAAAGGAAAATTATTTTTTGTTCTTGATTTTAGAAGATGTGAGTTTCTTTTAAACAAATATATTTTAAATATAATCTCTATTCCAGAACTTCAACTAAGCTTCATGGATAGAGGACAGAGAAATGAGAAATGAGTTAAGATTTATTTTTCATTTAGTTTATGTTGATAAATTTAAAGAAAAACTTGTTAAAAGAGTCTCTACTTTTGATTGCTGCTATAAGGGAAACAGATTGAAAGAATTGAGCTGATATTTGGGCAGAGTGTCTAAGAAGAAAGAAAATAGAGCCTAGGTGCTTGACAAATTGTCAGGAAGGAGCTAAATGAAGACTATGAAGATAAGAGTTTCAAGAAGAGAAAATAACATGAGAAGAATAAATTTGTTCCTGAAGAAACAGAAAGATGCACTGCATAAGACACATAGACGAGTGCAGAGGGTGAGCGTGAGACCAGCAGGAGACAGGCTTTGCAGTGCTGTGTAAATGAGATTTAAGACTTCAGACCTTAATAGTAGCAGGACCATAGAAACATTTTCTTTTTGATAGACCACATGAATTAACTCTATTTCAATTATTTTAACTTAATTTTTTTAATTCTTTGAGACTTTAATACACAAATATTATATTTACAACATTTTAGCTTTTCCTTTTTTCCATTAAGTAATTTATTTAATCACTTTACAGCTTGATCTCAGGCCCCTCACTTCTCTCCTCCAAGTCCCATGCTCACATCTCCCTTCTCCAATTTCCCCTCCCCTTCTACGCATCCATGTGAAGACATCAAGGGAGCTACAGACCTGGAGCAGCTCAGATAGAGCTATTATTAAATATGAAAATTAGCAGGAGTTATATTCGTGTCCTGGAAGGTAAAGTGATAGGACGTAGGAATTGCACTTTGAGAGTCTGCTACATATGAAACTCACAGGAACAAATACCCAGGAAATGCAAGTAATGAAAAGTAAGCAGACAGGTCGAAAGAAAAAGAAGCCAATGTGACGGTGGGTGACTTGAAAACCCTATGACAAGCGTGAAATGGTACTTGAGTGTTTCATGCTTCTAAGAAGTCAAGTTAGATAAAACAGAGACATTTCCCATACCCAGTGGAGAGAGATTGTTGGTGAACTTAGCAGGACTCATTTGAAGTAATTAAAATAAAACTAGACTGAGACAGAATGAAGAGATCCAAATAAAGGAGAAATAGTAGATAAATATTTCAAGTTTTTTTTTTTCCACTACAGAAGAACAAAAAAGTGAAATTCAGTAGACAGAGATGTT
Organism: Lophiomys imhausi; assembly: GCA_907164525.1. NCBI lineage: Eukaryota > Metazoa > Chordata > Mammalia > Rodentia > Muridae > Lophiomys > Lophiomys imhausi. The sequence goes on from CAJQZJ010018033.1 coordinate 5,256,435, forward strand.
GAAGTAAAAGTTGTATGCGTTTCAGGTATAGCAGTTGTGCACCTCGGTCTTCAGGTGGAACTTCTGACTGTTTCCTTCCTGCCTTTGAATCCCTTTCTTCTGTGGGGATGGGGAGGGTTGCTGTCCATGGAGGCCTCCTCCTTTTTGAAGAGAGGGTGAGAATGGGAGTGGGAGGACAGAAAGGAGGGAAGGTTGTGATTGGGATGTAAAGTAAGTAAGTAGATTGATTAAAAAATTAATATGTGTTTATTAATTTTTGCATGTGAATGAACACACACACACACATGCACACACACTCATAGTTCATGTAGGACCAAAGAAAATATCAGATATTTACAGGCCAGGGTCTGGTTTGAAATAATGAAGAAATGATAAACATTGGAATGCATTAGTCCTGAATACTTAAGTTTTGCCTTTCGTTTCTCTATGACAGTTCCAACCCCAGGAAGGTGACATATCATGTGAGGTGTGTGGAAGTCTCTAGGTGACTGCATTTTATTAAACAGCCAGTGATATTTACCTGGGAACACATGACACTATGGAAAAAAATGGATGAACTTATTAGTGGGATTTTACACCTTCAAAAAGAAATACTTCCAAATGCATCAAGCAAAAATGAATTTAACATAAGAAAGTAGATACATACCAAAAACCACTGTATTGGAGAAACAGGGGGTTAGGGGGAAGCCAGGAGCCATCTAGACTTTTGACTTAAAAGTCACCCCAAAAATGTTGAGATCCAGAGACCGCAAACAAACAATCAAGATCATATTGCCAGACATAAGACTACTGACCTGTCAGAGAATAGTCACTGCCAGGGATGACAACTATCATATGAAGATTCTACCCTCATGGATAGAAAGGGTAATGCAACCTAAAATGAGCAGCAGAGGAAATGATTGAGCTTTCTGTGGAATGGCTGCTCTAGGCCCTACCAGCAGTAGACATCATGATGGCTTTGGAGTGGCCAAGGCAGGTGATCAGGCATCAAGTCAGGGAAGAAGCCAGACTGTGTATTGTTTGACAGCAGACATTAACAGGACAGCAAGGAATATAATTCACACATCTCAGGGATTCTATCTGCTTTGACTCCCATTAAAATGTCCAGCATAAAAAGGTAGCTCAGACACACTTTCCAAATCCACCATGAGAACATACTTTTAGATAAACCTTGCTCATGTCTAGAATGTTCAAAGAAATCTGGTAGAAGTCACAGGTATGTAGAGTACAGTCAAGATATTAACTTAAGAGAGATCCTGAGGGCAATCTGTCTCACCAAAAAGAAAAAAAATATAAAGAAATAGAGAAGGAGGGAGAGAGGGAGAAAAGGGAAGGAAAGAAAGAAACAAAACTAAAACAATATTATTAATGATAAGAAAACTTACTGTAAGAGATCAAATAGTCATTTAAAAATGTTATGAAGTCAATCACAGTATGCTCCTTCAAAATAATACATTAAAGTTACTGAAAAGTTTGTGGTAGACACGAATTCATTCATCAAACCTTACTAAGCTCTATTCTATAAGGTGCATATATAATATGTTGCTAATAGAATTCTCTGTAACACTTCAAATGCAGTTTTAAAAATCAAGATACAGGTGTGAGTATATTAGGCTTTGGCTTCCATGAGTTATCTCATGGAGTCATCGAGACATATTTGTCATTATCCTCACTTTACAGATGAGATAGCTGAGGTTTAGCTGTATTAAGTACTTAGTTTACTGTTAATTAGCTTGTCTAGCAGAGGATAAAATCCAGCATCAACCCAGACACAGACTATCAAGTGTATTATAATTAATTTAAAGGCATAGAGAATATATATTGCCATGAATTATTTAAAGAACATCTCATAGAAGTTAAATTTAGTGTTCAGTGCTTGCTTTGGTATCATTCTGCAGAGTACAGTCACTTGTTTTCATTTTTGAAAAGCACATTATATCAGTTTCTTTTCTAGTTGATATTTTCAAAGAAAGGATGAATATCGATATGTGAAAATACATTAATGATATGCGGATAGCTTTAGTTCATGTAATTTATGTATAAAAATATACACAAAATTTCAGTTCAAGCAGGCTCTTTTCTTAAAAACAATAATTTTCACATATACTTTTACACACACACACATCACAGTTATATCTGGTATCAAATGTTGTTTCTTATTTTCAAACCCAGTTGTATTATTTTTTATTCCTCTCTCATACATCACATCCCAAATGCAGTTACCCCTCCCTCCATTTCTCCAAGAACCCCCACCTCCCCTCTCCCTCAGATCCAGTACTCCTCTATTTACCTTAAAAAAAAAAAAGCACGTCTCCCAGGAATATCAGCTTGACATGGCTTAATAAGTTACAATAAGACTAGGCACAAACCCTCATATCAAGGTTGGGCAAGGCAAACCAATAGGAAGAAAAAGGTCCCAGTTGTATTATTATTTATTTCTTTATTTTTTATTTCTTCAAGTTAGATCTCAATCACAGTCCCCTCACTATTCCCCCCTCCAGTCCCACCCTGCCACCCTCAACACCCATCCTCTTCCCCCTTTTTTTTAAGTTTAAGGTATATCTTATTTCCCCCTACAGTTTCCCCTTTCAGTCCAACAAATGGCTCTTTCTCTTATAATAATAAATACAATACAAAACAACACAGGTAATTAGGCCACAGTTATGAGGTTTATATGGCTTAGCTTACATTCCCAACGTCCAGTCCATATGTATTTGGTACCTGATTTTAACATTCTACTATCTAATCATCTCCATGAGTTTAAAGTTCTATATCTAACTCAACATTCATACTAACTTGCAACACAATTTTAAAAGCATCTTCTTAGGTCTATAACACTCTCTTGACTCCTAAACAACTCAAAATTTAATTATGAGACTCTAGCTATCTGTTCTTCAACCACCTCAGAGACCTGAGAGGGATAAATATATCTGATTTTATAGGAGGAACAGGGCCTGCAGCTTCCAAAACTAAGAAATGACATACCAGTGGCTGCCTGGGCAGTTCCCATTTTATCTCCCTACATTACAGCATCGATCTTCAGTTGTTTGGCCCCATTCTCTGACAGACATTGATTGTAGAGCAGAGGTTATGAAGGACTTGCCTACCCTGTCTTGACAGAGCTAGGCTGTCGACTTATCTGTGTCCAGGTTTTGTCCTTTTTGGACAGCATTCTGTCTACAGTTGGAGCAAAGGGCTTTTCCTATCAAGAGATAGGCTTGCGACTAACTCAATCATCTCCCACTGGAGATTCTTCGATGCTCATCTTCTACTTGAGGTAGAATGGGGGTGCTGTCAGGAGTTGATATGTATTGATTTAAAAAAAATCTAAAGTTATGAAAACATCTTTGAATGCCATATTCTGCAGATCTCTTGAGGTTTTGGAAGAGGCCCTATCTATCTCTTATATTAGGATAAGCAGATGTTGCTTGTCTCTTAGCAGCTTTATTTCTGATTAGCTTAGAAAATAACTATAATAGGCTGTCATAGTACCTAACAAAATGACCGGCTTGCATAACTATTAGTTTGCATTTCTTAATTATCCTAAACAGTTTATGACAATTAGTAGTAAAAGGCCGAAACATCACATTTCATTTTTTTTCTTTACCTCCTAACACTTCCATCCCATTTCTCTGGGGTGGGGTGTCCATATATAACAGTCCCTCATCTCCGTTGAGAGGTCTTACGAGGGCCAAGAGCCTCCTCATTCATTGGGGGTCTATGAGGCAGTACCACCAGTGAAAAGTGTCTCATTGCTCAGGAGAGAGAACTAAAAAACAAATAAGCAGACACACAGAGAAAAAAGAATAAAAAAATAGAAAATAATATTAAAAATATATAAAAATAAATAAAAAAATAAAAAAGTAAAAAATAAAAAGCCTATGTCCAAGTTCCCTTTGGTGTGTTAGTTGTAGTATCTATACCTTCTACTATATAGCTAAAATCATACTATAAGTGAATAGATGCCATATAAGTCCTTCTGAGTCTGGGTTAGCTCACTCAGTATGAACTTTTCTAGTTCCATCCATTAGGCTGCAAATTGCATAATTTCATTGTTCCTGATAGCTGAATAATATTCCATTGTGTAGACGTACCACAGTTTTTTAACCCATTCTTAAGTTGAGGGACATCTGGGTTGTTTCCAGTTTCTAGCTATTTCAAATAAGGCTGCTATAAGCATAGATGAGGAAACTTCCTTATGATTCTGTGAAGAGGCATTTGGGTGTATACCCAGAAGTGGTATGGCTGGGTCCTGAGGCAAAGTTATTCCAAGTTTTCTAAGATATCGCCAGACTGACCTCCATAGTGGTTGCCCAAGCCTGCACTCCCACCAGCAATGGAGTAGGGTACCCTTTTCTCCACACCCTTACCAGCATGTGCTGTCATTTGAGCTTTTGATCTTAGCCATTCTGACAGGTGTGAGATGGAATCTCAGTGTCATCTTGAGTTGCATTTCTCTGATGATTAAGGATGTTAAGCATTTCTTCAAGTGTCTCTCAGCCATTAGGGATTCCTCCTTTGTGAATTCTCTATTCAGCTCTGTCCCCCATTTTTTGATTGGATTATTTGGTTTCTTGGCATTTAATTTCTTGAGTTCTTTGTAGATTTTGGATACTAGCCCTCTGTCAGATGTGGGGTTGGTGATGATTTTCTCCCAGTCTGTAGGGTGCCGTTTTGTTCGAATGACAGTGTCTTTTGCCTTACAGAAGCTTTTCAGTTTCATGAGGTCCCATTTATTGATTGTTGACCTCAGGTCCTGAGCTGTTGGTGTTCTGTTCAGGAAGTTGTCGCCTGTGCCAATGAGTTCGAGGGTTTTTCCCAATTTGTCTTCTAGTAGATTTATTGTGACTGGCTTTATGTTAAGGTCTTTGATCCACTTGGATTTAAGTTTTGTACAAGGTGATAAGTATGGGTCTAATTTCATTCTTTTACAAGTGGACATCCAGTTGTACCAGCACCATTTGTTGAAGATGCTGTCCTTCCTCCATTGTGCTGTTTTGGCTTCTTTGTCAAAGATTAGGTGGCCATAAGTGTGTGGCTGTATTTCTGGATCTGCAGTTCAATTCCATTGATCTACTGGTATGTTTCTATACCAATACTATGCTGTTTTTACAACTATTGCTCTGTAGTACAGCTTGAAATCTGGGATGGTGATACCTCTAGATGTTTTTTAATTGTACAGGATTGATTTAGCTATTCTGGGCTTTTTGTTGTTCCATATGAAATCAAGAATAGCTCTTTCCAAGTCTATAAAAAATTGTGTTGGTATTTTGATAGGAATTGCATTGAATCTATATATTGCTTTTGGTAGGATGGACATTTTTATTATGTTGATCCTACCTATCCATGAGCATGGGAGATCTTTCCATCTTCTAAAGGCCTCTTCCATTTCTTTCTTAAAGGGCTTGAAGGTCTTGTTGTACAGGTCTTTTACTTGCTTGGTTAGAGTTACCCCCAGGTATTTTATGTTGTTTGTGGCTATTGTGAAGGGGGTTGTTTCCCTTATTTCTTTCTCAGCCCATTTGTTTGTTGTATAAAGAAGAGCTTCTGATTTTTTTGAATTAATTTTGTATCCAGCCACTTTGCTGAAGGTGTTTATCAGCTGTAAGAGTTCTCTGGTGGAATTTTTGGGTCACTTATATATACTATCATATCATCTGCAAATAGGGATAATTTGATTTCTTTGTTTCCGATGTTTATCCCCTTGATCTCCTTTAGTTGTCTTATTGCTCTAGCAAGAACTTCAAGTACTATATTCAAGAGATATGGTGAGATATTCAGAGATATTTTCTGGTCCCTGAGTTTAGAGGAAATGCTTCAAGTTTCTCTCCATTTAATTTGATGTTGGCCACTGGCCTGCTGTATATTGCCTTTATTATTTCTAGGTACGGTCCTTGTATGTCCGTTCTCTCCAGAACTTTTAGCATGAGGGGGTGTTGGTTTTTGTCAAATGCTTTTTCTGCATCTAGCGAGATTATCATGTGGTTTTTTTCTTTCATCTTGTTTATATGGTGAACGATGATGATAGACTTTCGTATGTTCAACCATCCCTGCATCCCTGGGATGAAGCCTACTTGATCATGGTGTACAATACTTTTGATGTGCTCTTGAATTTGGTTTGCTAGTATTTTATTAAGTATTTTTGCATGTATGTTCATGAGGGAGATTGGTCTGAAGTTCTCTTTCTTTGTTGGGTCTTTGTGTGGTTTAGGAATCAGGGTGACTGTGGCCTCATAGAATGAGTTTGGCAATGTTCTTTCTGATTCTATTTGGTGAAAGAGTTTGAAAAGTATTGGTGTTAGCTCCTCTTTGAAGGTCTGGTAGAATTCTGTGCTAAAGCCATCAGGCCTTGGGCTTTTTTTTTTTTTTTTGGGAGATTTTTAATGACTGTTTATATTTCCTTAGGGGTTATAGGGCTGTTTAATCTGTTTATCTGATCTTGATTTAGCTTCGGTAAGTGGAATCTATCAAGAAAATTGTCCATTTCATTTAAGTTTTCAAATTTGGTGGAGTATAGATTTTTAAAGTAGGATCCAAATATTCTCTGGATTTCCTAAATGTCTGTTGTTATTTCTCCCTTTTCATTTCTGATTTTGTTGATTTGGGTTTTCTCCCTTTGTCTTTTAGTTAATTTGGCTAAGGGTCTGTCTATTTTGTTGATTTTCTCAAAGAAACAACTCTTGGTTTCATTGATTCTTTGTATAGTTCTTTTTGTTTCTAAGTTGTTGATTTTAGCCCTAAGTTTGATGATCCCCTGCCTTCTGCTCCTCTTGGGAGTGTGTGTTTCTTTTTTTTCCAATTCACCCAGTTTAGCTGTTAATTCGCTAATATGAGCTGTCACAATTTTCTTTTTGAAGGCACTTAATGCTATGAACTTTCCTCGTAGCACAGCTTTCATTGTGTCCCATAGGTTTGGGTATGTTGTGTCTTCATTATCTTCGGATTTTAAGATGTCTTTGATTTCCTTCTTTATTTCTTCCCTGACCCAGTGGTCCTCTAGTAAAAAGTTGTTCAATTTCCATGTGAGTGTAGACTTTCTGTTGATTCTTTTGCTATTGAAGTCCAGCTTTATTCCATGGTGGTCTGATAAGATACAAGGGGTTATTTCAATTTTCTTGTATCTGTTGAGGCTATCTTTGTGTCCAACTATATGGTCGATTTTGGAGAAGGTTCTGTGAGGTGCTGAGAAGAAGGTGTATTCTTTTGTGTTTGGGTGAAACATTCTGTAGATATCTGTTAGGTCCATTTGGTTCATGATCTCTGTTAGACTCATTATTTCTCTGTTTGGCTTCTGTCTTGATGATCTGTCCATATTTGTGAGTGGGGTGTTGAAGTCTCCCACTATTAAAGTGTTTGGATTGATGTGTGATTTAAGTTTTAGAGGCGTTTCTTTCATAAATGTAGGTGCCTTTGTATTTGGGGCATAGATGTTCAGTATTGAGATGTCCTCTTGGTGGATATTTCCTTTAACAAGTATGTAATGCTCTTCTCTGTCTTTTTTTATTAACATCAATTGGAGGTCTATTTTGTTTGATATTAAAGTGGCTACTCCAGCTTGTTTCCTGGGTTCATTTGCTTGGAAAACCTTTTCCCAGCCCTTTACTCTGAGATAATGTTTATCTTCAATAGTGAGATGTGTTTCTTGTATACGACAAAAAGATGGGTCTTGTTTATGGATCCAGTCTGTAAGTCTGTGTCTTTTTATTGGTGAGTTGAGTCCATTGATGTTGGTGGATATTAGTGACCAGGGGTTGTTATTTCCCATTATTTTGGTATAGCTTGTCATCTAGTGTTTCTTTTTGTTTAGTTGCTGTGGAGGTTTCTATTTCCTTTGTTCTCTTGGGTGTAGTTATCTTCTCTGTGTTGGAATTTTCCTTCTAGGATCTTCTGTACGGCTGGGTTTGTGGGGAGATATTGTTTGAATTTGATTTTGTCATGGAATATCTTGTTTTCTCCATCTATGTTGATAGAGAGTTTTGCGGGGTATAGTAGTCTGGCTGGGCACCTATGTTCTCTCAGGGCTTGTAGGACATCTGTCCAGGCCCTTCTAGCTTTTAAAGTTTCTGAGGAGAAGTCAGAAAGGCAGATGGGTCTGCCATTATCCGTTACTTGATATTTTTCTCTTACAGCTTTTAATATTCTTTCTTTATTCTGTACATTTCAAGTTTCAATTATTATGTGGTGAGAGGAGTTTCTTTTCTGATCTAATCTGTTTGGTGTTCTGTAAGCCTCTTGGGTTTTTACTGGCATCTCTTTCTTTAGGTTTGGGAAGTTTTCTTCTATGATTTTGTTGAAGATATTTCCTGGACCATGGAGTTGGGAGTCTTCTCTTTCCTCTATGCCTATAATTCTTAGGTTCTGTCTTTTCATTGAGTCCTTGATTTCTTCGATATTGTGGGTGAGAAATTTTTTAGCTTTCTCATTTTCTTTGGATGTTGTAGTGATTTCTTCCATCGAATCTTCCATGCCTGAGATCCTTTCTTCCATCTCTTGAATCCTATTTTTGGTACTCAAATCCATAGTTCCTGTTCTCTTCCCTTGATTCTCCATTTCCATTTTTAACTCTGACTGTGTTTTCTTTATTGTTTCCATTTCCATTTTCATTTCTTGAGTGATGTTATTTGTTTTGTACATTTCCTGCTCCAGTTTGCTTGTCTTTGCCTGGAAGTCTTCCATTGCCCTTTATTTTTCTTGTTTAAGTTGACTCACCTTGTTCTGAAGTTCTCTAATGGTGTTTTCCATTGCTTTCGTATGTGCAATTGTGCCTTCTTTGAATTCCTTCATAGATTTAAGTTCTTCTTGAAGGGACTCTATCACTTTCGGTAATGTAGAATTGTCATCATTTTGATGTGTTTCTGCTGTGGTGAGGTGGTTCGGGCTGGTTGGAATAGCTTTGCTATCTTTTGTTGGAGTCATTTCGCTTTGTTTTTTTTGTTCCTGTGGTTTTTTTTTTTGGTCTGGGGCCTCTGGTCATGTACAATTTTTTAGCTGTCTTCTGGACTTGGGTCCAAAGGGGGCACTTTGGTGTAGGAGTCGAGTTGCCTTACTCCATCTCTATAAGGTGAGTCATTCAGCCCCCACCTCCTAGGTGGAGACCTAACTAATCCAGGGGGTGGAGCTGTGTACAAGTAAGCTCATGTTCTCTGCCAGAAGGGCCAGTACTAGTAAAAAAGTCTGATATACAACAGTTTCAAATACCTTGCAGTTTGCCCGGGATTGGCTTCTGTGGTTGGTAAATCTGTCTTCAACCCCAATAGCCTTGCCACTCCCACGGCCTGAAAACTGGCAGTGGGTTGCAATCTGCAGCCTGAAGGCACTTTGCAGCCAAGCTGTGCTCACTTCCAAGGGTCCCAACCTTTCTCTAGATAGCTGGATCGTCTGTGCAAGACCTGGGGGGTGCCCAGCAGGGTGGAGATTATCTCTGCATGGGATCTGAATCTGCCCTGGTGGGTATTAGATTGGAACTTACCTTGTGTGTCTCTCCTGGTGGGGGATGGGGGAATCCCAATTCCCGGATTCAGCAGCTTCCTTGCGTGTCTGAGAGTAGGAGAGAGCATCCTGCCCAGGGACCCCCAGTGGTCCCTGGGTAGTTGGGTGAGATCCAGGGGGGGTCGAGTCCTTTGTACAGCATCCTGCAACACTCGCCGCCCTGTGACTGTTAACCCCGAAATCAAAATATGTCCGCGCAGGCCGCAGCCATCTTGGATCCCCCCAGTTGTACTATTATTAAGACAGCTTTATTATTTACTGAAAATTGCCATTCAGAAATAATTTTAAATGTTAGGATAAGCAGCAACATGTGTTCTTGAATATAATCAGCCATTTGTCCCTTGTGCACTATATCTTTCCACAAATAGTTTTATTCACAGAACATCAATAATTTTGATGGCATCATTTTACCTAAACTACATTGTTAGTTCTTTGATGTACACAAACAGTTTTTACTGTAGGATATAGAAGGCATAGAAATATTCTGCATTAATTTGATGTGTCCCCAAATTTCTGAAGTATGACAGTTTAAAATAATATGTTTATCAAACAAATGAATGAATGTAGCTGCTCAATAACCACATAAATATTTGTTAAATTAAGGTGATGGAGTTGCTTTTCCTCATTTTCTTTTTTATTTATTTTTATTTTTCTTTGAATTAAAATCCAACAGCTTGTTTGTGTAATGCAAATGTCCAAATACTCCACCATTGAGCAGTACCCTTAGCTTTCCCAATGTAACCTCTGAATAAATACTGTCACTTCATTCAAACAAGAATTTTTAATTGACAAATATGCATCATTATAGTATGTAACCTAATGTTTGGAATACTGACATTTAGTGCATTGGAAGAATCAAGTTAATTCATACATGTATTACCCCATATAGTTGCCAAATTTGTGATGCAAATGCTTAAGAATTTGGTTAAGCACTACTAGTATTTAAGTTTTACATATTAAAAAAATACTCCCTGAGCAATTTGAAGAAATGCAGTACATTATTATTTATGACAGTAACCATGCAAAGCGATGTCCTAAATTGATTCTTCTGTTCTAACTGAAACTTTGTGTCATTTGCCCAACATTCCTAAGCCTCTCACCCTGAATGCCACCTTCGTTTCTGCCTCTACATTGGTAAGATCACAGAGTATTTGTCTTTCTCTAACTTCATTAATTTAAATCCTTTATTCAGTACCTATTTTGTTTCAAATTTTATACTAAACTTCCACAAACAATAAACAATAAGCAAGCAAGCAAACAAAACGGTGTTGGTCACAAGTAGTTTTTCATAGGAGAGATTAGAGCCAGCTGGACATCCTACAATCTATACATGAATAAATAAATTAGTAAGTACTAAGTTTATTCTATGAGAGTAATTTTGGTTCAATAATATTTAATGATGTGTCAAATATAGCGTGATCAATCAAAATGTCTGCCAAGAGCCATTTTAAGATCATGTAGGAAGAGTATTTGATTTCATTCCCTGTTCATTTTCTCAAATGAATACAAATTTGAGAGACTATGCCAAACAGAGTGATCAGAGGTTCACCAAGAGCAGCTGGAAGAGTGTCCCAGCTTTGAAGGGACTTCCATAACTGTTGTGGATAATAAGATAAACTGTTATAGTATAAGATTCACATTTCTTAAATAAAACTGATCTTATCTGATCAGTTTAAGGAATCACTTATTGGCATGTAATAGGCTCACAAGGTCTATGTTTCTTTCATCCTGCCAGAAATAGTCCACATTCTGTGTTAACGTGGTACTGTGATACAGAGAAGCAAGCTAGGAAGAAATGACAAAGGTGGCCATTCTCCTAATAGTTTCCTGACTCTTCTAGTCTTCATTGCATTATTTCTGATCTCTCCCACTTCTGCTCCAGTTCCTCCCTCTGCAGCTCTTAGTCCCTCTCAAAGGTTTATAGAACCTAAACCTACATCGGTTTACATTAGCCTGAAAAAAATATACTACAATATTCATCAATGACTTAGTGAAATCTATTATTTGTACTTCTCTGTAGTTTATTTTTTTAATGAGAGTCTTTAATCTAAAATTTTTTGTCTCTTATTATTTGCTAATGTTAAATTATGTGATATCAAATCAAGTGTGCCACAAATTTTTTTTAAAATGAGTATTATAGCACCTCAGATGCTTCTTCCTGACATATACCCTCATCTACAAAAGGAGATATTTTACATTATCATCTCAGAAAAGCTCTTAAGAGAACCCAATTATTCTCTTCCCACCCTTTCTTGTTCCTCTTAACCTGCTACAACTTAATCCTTGCCCTAAGTGATTACTCAATAATTATTTTGTGGGAGGCTGAAAAGATTGCCCAAGGCCCCTCTGCCTGCATGTCTGGCCCTGCTTCTAACCTGGCACGTAGGGTGAGAGACTGGGTGAGAGCTGAATCTGCACTCAATGACTCAGAAGGTTAGTTACTTGAAGGTGACATATGTGTGAAACAGTATTTAAGGATATATGTTGGAAAGATTTAATTTGAATCAGTAAGAATCATGTAAAATATGCCAGATCCTCTGTTTTAGGTCACAGTAGATGAAAAGTGTCCCAACTTAAAAGGGATTTCCGTAAGCCAAAATATTGTGGATAATAAGATAAATTGTTATAACATTCACATGCCTTATATAAAACTGATCTTACCTGATCAGCTTAGGATATTGGCATATAAAAGAGGACAATAAACTTATACTTTCAAGGTCTAGTAGATTTCTAGAAATAGTTAAGAAGATGTTCTGCCACTGAACTTGATAGTATCCCTCAATTAGACTCTAACTAAACATTAGCAGATCTCAGACTCTATAATTAGCACTAATAAACCATTAACATAACTAGATCTGAATTGGTTGTACAGGATTTACATATCTGTGACACTGTCTATATCATTCTGGTACTATAAATTTGTGTCTGGGACATAATTATGCGACTCCTCCAAGTTCCATCTCACACTTAATTACAACTGCCTGTGAGTTTTTCTGCTCCTATTAATATAGTGCAGAATGTGGTATTAGCAGTGTGCATTTATTCACGGTGGATATCCACAACAGTGAAAATCTATTCCATAAAATGAGAAATCAGGAGACAAAGAAACTACCTCAGTGACACAATTAAGTTGGAACCAGACTGTCAAAACAAACTTAAAGTAAGTCAAAGTCAAAACTTCATCTCAGGCTCCCAAGGTACATTGTCTTTCGTTCTGTGAGAGTCTGTGTTGAAAACTTTCAACACGGTGAGAGATAAGGAGAATTAATACAGCAGGTATTCCCAGTGATTATCTAATGTATCCACTGTAAAAGAATGTGAATAACCCAGAGTATTAAACACCACAGAACAACTGAACAAGTGCAAAGTGTAAAAACGGTGATATGGTATAATTATAAAAAAGTAGAGAAGAGGCAAGGCAGGTACAAATTGATTATAGACTTGACTCTAATTTGTTGTGACATTTAGGGAACAGAGCTTTAGAAATGAATGTCAGGGAAATGTTCACATGCTACCATATTCCTGTGTCCCTATTTTTATTAGTTTCATTGGGGAATTCTTATATGCTTAAAATGACTTTCCAACTCATTGACAATTTTAAGACAGTTGTCTGGAACTTGGATGCTCAGAACAAAAGCAATGTCGCTAAGGAGAGATGCATGGGATGGAATTTTGCTCAGTAAGATTTGCCTTGGCAGCTGTGACAGTGGGACACAGCAGCCGAGGGGGTAGTCACAATCTATGTTTATTTCCTAACCAGGGAAGGAGAGATTATATGATATTTAATGTGTCTTCTGGGATTGTGAGGTAATTAATTCATGACCAAAAAGGACTTTCAGATCCTTGGATGAAAGGTTCTGGTCGGTACAAAGTGTTATTATGATGGGTTTAATAGTTAAGATTATGGAGATATTACATATTTCATATTTTTTAGTCTGCATATACTATTCTGGGTGGTTATTATGGCTTGCATATCATGTGGACAGAAATGATAACTATTATTTTTGTTTTTCATTTAGTTTTTAAAATTGATTTTTTTTTAATTTTGAGAGTAGAGCACAATTACTTCATTTTCCCCTTCCATTTCCTACCTCCAAAACTTCCCATCTACTCCTGTTTGCTCTATCTCAAATCCATGACTTATATATTTTCTTTAATTGTTTTTATGCACACACACACACACACAGAGAGAGAGAGAGAGAGAGAGAGAGAGAGAGAGAGAGAGAGAGAGAGATTTCTAAATATATAAGTACAAGCTGCTCAGTTTGGGCAACATTATTTATATGTATGTTTTCAGCACCTCTCTGTAAACCAGTGTAGACTATACATCTACTTTCTTAACACCTACACAGGATGGCTGAGAAAATAAGTCAGGTTTAATGGGGTAGCCTGTGGGAGTTTTGAGATTATTGGAAAAGAAGTTAATAGTTTCAGAGGAAGGCCTTAGTAGCTCTAGAAATAAATTGTCCTAAACTAATCAAAGCCAGTCAGAAACTTTAAATTCATGTTGACTTGTATATTTTTAATCCAGAAATAAGGAAAAGCATAAAGAAAATAAATGATTTTCAAATTAAAGGTCTTCTTAGTGATTGAAGGGAACAGTCTATGTCAGATGTTTTAGATTTGCTTATCCCTTTTTATCAAACATATATGTGTGTATGTATATATGTATTTTTATTGGCTATATATATGTTGGCTACATTAAAGCCACATGACTTATTATTACATGCCATCTTTTCATATGGCATGAATGGAGACTTACAAATGTCTTTCTTCTGTTAAAACAAAAAACATAAAATCTTCCTTAATTGATCTGTGCATCCTTGCACATAAAAGGCATTTTTATAATTACAGAACTAAATGTTACTTGTGAGAAATTATTTTCAGAACAAAAGTACCAGACACTGATGGAAAAGAGACAGACTTGATGCAGCTCATACCAACATCCTATGAGACCCAGTCTTAGACTGCTCCATCAAGGCCCACTTCTAAGACAGCTTCAAAGAAAGCTACGGATCCAATTGGCCTTTCAGACTGTCCCTAACAGGACTTCACTTGGGCCTCTCCATTTTCAACATTTAATAGACTGAACAACAAATGTTCCTATTAACTTGCTTAACCATTTTTTTCTTTTATTTGGTCCCCCAAACAGGTTTCCTGTGTCCAAAATTCAGCAGGAAGCAATTTTAAGAGGGCGGCATCCCATTCCCAAAAGGTGAGGTGGATGATTTCTTGGTCATTTGATGGGTTATAGATGATAGCTTCCATTTGGCTTGAACGGAGACAATGAGCATCAAAAGAAATCTCCAACAGGAGATAATTACTACTCAACAGACTATTTAGGTGGACAAAAGCTTAAATGTAAGTAAGTTGATGGCCTGATTATGCAGAGATAGAGTGGACAAATCCTTATTTCCTGCTGCACAATTTAGTCTGTGAGATGTACTTGGCAAGAAGACTGAATATGATGCTCAAATGGTATTGAGAGGTATTTGAGAATGTCTAGGAAGCAAACTGTTATTTTCCCATTCTGAAAGCTACTCTCCTATGCTTCCTACTCACTCAAATATAACTTTATCCCTTCTTAAGTCTTTGATGGAGTTGAAGACATAATAGATAAAAAATTTCCATTGAACTTGAGTTGTTTAGGATTTAAAAGGATATTTTAAAATCTAAGTAAAATCTTTAGGTTTATAAATATAGGATATGATAGAAAATACTTAGGTTCAGAACTTTAAACACAACAAGATAGATAGATAGATAGATAGATAGATAGATAGATAGATAGATTTTTTTTCTTGATACAAATAGGCTAAACATTATGTGTATAAATTTTATATATGATTTTCTTGATTGATTCATATTTGTTCTTATTGTTTTTACTATATGAGACAAAAGAGAGAATTGATGGAGTGATGTTATACATTCTAAATGTTAATTAATTGGTCCTAGAGGCCTGTTTACTGTTACTTTGTTTTCTAATCATTGTCTCTGATTGGTTGAATAAATGCTGAGGCCTGAGATTGGGCAAAGACAAAGGTAGTCAGGATAAGGTGTTCTGACTTCTGAAGCACAGAGGTTGATTGGTAAAAGAAGCCTTCAGTGGTAGAAGAGCAAGAAGCAGCCTCCAGAAGAAGAAAAATACAGGAACAGGAAGGAGGGCACATACCATAGCTAGAGAAAAGAATGTTATTCCATGTGGCCTGAAACATCGACATAGTGTGGAGCATAGCAGTCGAAGAGGACGTATGTGTATGTGGGGTCATATTTGGGGAATAGAATTATAAACTAGCTTAGATGAGCTAAGATTGCACAATCCAGGCCAAGGCTTGTTAAAATCCATCAGGTCTCTGTGTGATTATTTATAATGGAGTCTTAAGGATTAACAACTGCCATCCAATTAAATACAATTTAAATACAATTAAACAAATTAATTTTTTCTGTAAATGGTGCCCAATGTAATTTAATTAATTTTTTCTACACATTCCTTTCTCACAAATCAATATTTTTTTTTATTTTTCAATATTTTATTGCAAACCAAAATTGGTTTATCGCACACACAAAAAAAGTTGTGTGTTAGGGAAGAGGAATTGTACACAATATAACCATGTTAATTACAGTACATTAAAATGATGTTTTACAAATAAGCCTGTAAGTTTAAATATACTAGTGTTATAATCCAATGTACAGACTTTCTTTACAGGATACATACAATAATCAGGAATGCAAAAGAAAAAAACATAAATAATGACCATTTTACAGGTGACATTTTAAACAATGGAAACACCAACGGCTTTGACTGACAGCTGGGGCATTGGTCTGTAAAAAC
>CAJQZJ010018033.1:5278585-5294128 GCA_907164525.1 Lophiomys imhausi
GATCTCTGAAGGTGAAGCACCTTGCATTGCTTTGGAAAGGCATTATGTATCACTCATTCTTATACTTGCCCACATAAACATCCTTAGTTTACAGGATGTATTCAAGAATTCGAATGGTAAAACAAAAATCTTTGCTTTAATGTAAACAGAGGTAGGTCATTGAAAAGCTACATTTGGCTACTTTAATATAATTTTTCTATATACAGTCCAATAACTTTGTTTATTTGACAAAATTACATTTTATCCAAAAATGGTAGCACATAAATTTGCTTCACAAAGTTTGTGCTACATGAAAGTTTTAAAATTGTTTTCATCTTTCATTAACCTTTTAGGATGTAAACCAAGTAATGAGTTTCTTCACATATATGCATTACTGTACTTTACACATATCCATACATCATCTTCTGACCTTGACTCCACTTTTCTCTCCTACTGGTAATCCTCCATCTCTTCCCAGATAGTCCTATTCTACTTTTGTGTCGTGTGTGTCCATTTAAATGTAGGTTAAATGTGATACTAGTCTTTTCAAAAGTGTTCTTCATTGTGGTAAAATATGTATATCATGAAGTTTGCTATTTAATCAAATTTCAGTGTATAATTCAGAAGCCTCAAGTAGATTTACTCAAGTGTACAATGTGTAGTCTCTATTATTGGGAATTTTTCATTCTTCTAAATAAGAACACTGCATCCTTTAGAAAATTACTGTTCATATTCTCCTCCCTACATATTTCACAACCTTTATTCTAATTTCTGTCTCCTTGAATGCACTCTGTATGCATGTGTGCACATGTGCGCATGTGTGTGTGTGTGTGTGTGTGTGTGTGTGTGTGTGTGTGTGTGTATGTTTAAATGTTTGAGTGCCACAACATGTGTGTTGATGTCAGAGGATAACTTTCAGAAGTCAATTTTCTCCTTTTTCCCGAGTTCCAGTGTTTGAACTCATGTCCTCAATCTTTCATGGCAAGTACTTTTACTTGCTCAGTAATTTTGGTGCCCACAATTTTTAATTGTTTAATTTAGAAAAATTTGAAAATAGTGATTTTATTTAGATAAAAAAATGGTGAGCGGAAATGACTCTCATCTATTTTATTACTATCATATGATAAGAAAAGCAAATGCCCAAGGAGGAAGATATTATATAATTAAAGAAATGTCACATATATTCCACTGATGATTTCATCTGTAGTTCTAGCAAGCGGCTCCATGCAAATTATGTTTTGGTTTAAGTGAAGTAGATAATCTTCAGAAACTTCTTCTCCTTCTTTTCTAACTCCTTCCTACTAATTTTTATAATTCAAATATGAGGAGCATGGCAGTTGTAGCAGTGTATACTTATAGGTCCAACAACTCTGGAGGTTAGGATGAAAGGATCAGGATATTGACTCAAACTCTATCTAGATAGTAAGTCTCAGGCCAGCTTAGCTACATGAAAGTGAAGTTTCAACAAAATGCTGTTCTAGTTTTGTTTCTGTTACTGTGATAAAATATAAGAAGGAGAAAGTATTTAGTTGTGTTCATAATTTCAGGTTCAAGTTCATCATTGCAGGGAGGTCACAGTGGCATGAGACTGAAACAGCTGATTACATTGCTTCCATAGTTAAAGATCAGAGAGTAGGGGCTGTAGTTCAGCTATTAGGGGTGGCTGCCTTTGCACAGGACCAGGATTTGATTTTCAGCACCACCGTGGAGGCAGCAGGTATAGAACACTGACATACATGCTGACAAAACACTCACACACATAAATGTTTTTATGCAAAACAATGTGCAGAAAATGAAAGACCTTGGAAAACTCAATCCTAAAAGGGATGTCTCCATCAAACACCTTCCCTGTGGACTCATGGAGCTACACCAAAGAAGAGACAAAAAGATTTTAAGAGTAAGAGGGGACGGGTGACACCATGGAAACAACGTCTTTCAGAAACAACAGGACTGAAGCACAAGGGAGCCCACAGAGAATTGTGGCAGCATAGATCCAAGTCACATGGATTCCTAATTCTGAGAATGGGAAGTGGAAATAGAGTTCTACCCCTAACCAAGAAACTAACTGCAATTGTCACCTACTTTCAAAGAAAAAATTAGATTTCTTCAATAGACTGTCATTGGGTGTATTAATCACACTTCAAATAGACCTCAAACTTAGTAGTTGAATCCAAAAGTATTTTTGAACATAGTATGGTCATAGTAGCTTTATTCAGAATACCCAGAAACTGGAAACAACCTAGATGTCCCTCAACCGAACAATGGATAAAGAAAATGTGACAATTAACACAATGGAATATTACTCAGCTATTAAAAACAATGACATCATGAAATTTACAGGCAAATGGATAGAACCAGAAAAGATCATCCTGAGTGAGGTAACTCAGACTCAGAAAGACAAACATGGTATATAATCACTTGTAAGTAGATATTAGTCATAAAGTACAGGAAAACCAGGCTATAATCCACAGACCCAAAGAAGGTAAGAAACAAGGAGGGTGCAAGGGATGATGATTGAATCTCACTCAGTAAGGGAAACAAACATCAAAAGGGAATGGAGGAGGGGACTGGGTGGGGGAGGGGTGGAGTTGGGAACTAGAGGGATCAGGTTGAGGGAGGACAGAGAGAGAGAGACAGAACTGGGAGAGACAATTGGAGTGAGGGTGGGGCATCTCAGGGACAAGCTAGAAATCCAGAACAATGGAGCCTCCCAATAGTCTATGAGGTTGGCCCTAGATAAGTGTTCTAGCAATGGGAGATATGGAGCCTGAACCAGTCATCTCCTGTTACCAGGCAAGATTTCCAATGGAGGGATTGGGACACCAACCCAACTACTAAATCTTAGACCCACAATTTGTCCTTCCTACAAGATGTATAGAGATAAATGATGGAGCAGAATTTGAGAGAATGCCAACAAATGACTGTGCCTGCTTAAGACCCATACCATGAGAGGGAGCTCACCACTGACACTATTAATGGTATTCTTTGTACTTGTAGATGGGAGCCTAGTATAACTGTCATCAGATAGACTTCACTCAGCAACTGATAGAAACTGATTCAAAGACCCAAAGCCAAACACTAGGCAGAGCTTGGGGAATCCTGTGGAAGAAGAAGAGGAAAGATAGATGGGAGCGAAAAGAGTCACTAACACCACAAGAAAACCTACAGAATCAAATAACCTGGGCCCATAGAGGCTAATAGAGATTGAACTGCCAACCAGAGAGCATACATATGATAGACCTAGGCCCTCTGCATATATATAACAGTTGTTCAACTGGGTCTTCATTTGGGACTCCCAAATGTATGCTGGAGCAGGGGCGGGCTGTCTCTGACTCCAATGTCTGTCTTTGGGTCCCTTTACCCTAACTAGTCTGCCTTATCTAGCCTCAATAGAGGAAGATATGCCTAGTTCTGCTGCAACTTGATACACAAAGGCTAGTTGATACCTAAGGTAGGCCTCCCCTTTACAGAGGAGAAAGGGAGGAAGGGTGGATTGTGGGAAGAGGGGAGAGGAGAGGGAGGTACTAGGAGGACACAAGGGATGGGAATAAGAAGAATATTTTTAAAAATATTTTTGTATACTTTTTGTCTTATATTGCTTCATTTTTGACCCCCTTTTTTGTCTTATTGGATTTCTACCTGTAAATCATGGTTTCCTATTGAGTATATTTTGTGTGGTTTTCGTAGGTTTTGTGTATATTGTGGTTGCTGTTGTTTTCATTTGTGTGTATGATATGCTTTTGTCCTTTTGGTTGGTTTGGGGTTTTGTTTGGATTGTGTGCTTGTTTTCTAAAGAGAGTGAGAGAAAGAAAGGGCCTGGAGTTGAATGGGTGGATAGGATCTGGAAGGAGGTGATGGAAGGGAAAAGTGAGCTTGGAGTAAATTTTTTTCTATTTAAAAAAAAAGGCAGAGAGGAAAGAATTATTACATGTATGATAGAGCTCAGTTCACATTCTCCTCTATTATACACTTTCAAATCCCCTCCCTAAGGGATCATGTTACCCATAGATGTCCATTCTTCTCACCTTAACTAACATGTCAAGGTTATCCCACACAGACATGCACACAGGTCAACCTAATCTAGACAGTGTCTGTGATAGTTTGAGTGAGAATGGCCGCTGTAAGCTCATATATTTGAATACTTAGTCCCCCATTGGTAGAATTGTTTGGAAAGGATTAGGAGGTGTGGCCTTTTGGGGAAAGGTTTGGCCTTGTAAGGGGATGTGTTTCCCCATGTGCTTCATTGAGAATTTATATGTCTCAATGTGAAAATATATAAATATATCCAAGAACAATGTACATGTACATATAGTATACATAATATATATTGATATTAATTTTAAACAAGTACTTATTTATCTAAACATATCCACTGGCAACCAGACAGGATTGTGCATGTTTTTAATCCCAGTACTCAATAGGAAGAGGCAGGTGCATCTCTATGAGTTAGAATCCAGCCTTATCTACATAGTGAGTTCCAGGCTAGCTAAGGCATAGTAAGATCTTGTCTCTGGCTCAGAAAAACCAAAAACAAAGTAAAAATAAGTGTATCAACTAACTGGTAAGAAATAAGATGCTCTTTATAATTCAGCAAATGAGAATGCTAGTGATAGAAGTGGATATTGAACTTGATTCATATATTTAAATATTCTGATAAACTTCACCTCCTAGTTTCAGGATCCTGTTGTTTTCTATTCCTTCATTCTCATATAAGACAGAGGGTTGAGGAAATTGATGTACTTAAGAAGTTCCAGATATCAGCAGAGCAGAGAGTAGAGAAGTAAGATGGTCCAAAGGTGGTGATGGTACTGGGTGCTCTGATGGCAGTCAACTGAGGAAGCAATGGCAGAATCAGAACCAAAGAGACAGCCAATGATCAAGAACAAAGATATAACAGCATGTGTGGATATTACTTACATACACACAAGATGCTATACAATTAATACATATATTGAGATTGCTGGAAGTTATCTTTCTCAGTGTCAGAGGAACAGAAAAAATAAATTATTTACAATGAATATATTTGCTGTTTTATTGGAAGTAGAAATAAATTCACATGTATAGATTCGCAATAGTTCAGTGAATCACTGGATAAATAGTGGGTAGATTTTGTTACCTACAATAGATAAATAAATAGATGGAAGTATGTGTTATATACAAATGTATTTATTATATATGCATACATAAACACACATTTTCTAAATCTTTACTTTCAAGGACAAAAATCACAAAACATATAGAACAATGATCACATCTCATGTCTTCATCTTCCTTGCTGTATACAATATTTCATATTAACTGCTCTCCTTGGAGACATTGCTGATCCCAGAACTGAGGCTGAGAAAACATAATGTGGATCTCAACCTTTTGCCAAAATTCTAAGAAACTTCCAAAAAATAATGTTGGCATCAAAATTACAGGTACAAAGGAGAATTGGACTGAAGTGGGCAAATGTAAGCAAATTTCAATATGAAATAATGATTAAGAAATAGATTATAATGATTTACATGAATAAAATAATAAATAATTGAAGAAGAATCTAATTCTGCCCAGCCCCTCCAGGTGAGAAATTTGAGAATGTAGAAGAAATAATAGAAATAGTAAATGCCTTTTGGTCATCATTGCAGTGTTAGCAGGTGATTTTTTAAAAGTTGTGAATGGTTAACAGGCAAAGGGAAGAAATATAAACCATAAAGATACTAAAATATAAATATAAATATAAATTCACAGTAGTAGATGCTATATAGAAATACAAAATATGTAATTGAACTAAATAACCTGCTTAAGCCATGAAAAATATCCAACTAGATTTCATATAAATGGTACCCCATGATATTCAAAACGGATATCCTAAAATTTAAGTGTATGACTGAGATAAAAGAAATAAAGGGTAAGGCCTACAATAGATATATACAATAAAACATAGGATGTCAAGTATTTTTCTAAAAATAGATGAGACAAAATTAACTTAACATCTTAATACTTAGTGTTAGCAAAAATGATAGTCTCTAAAAGCTGATAAACACTTCAATTCTCCAGAAAGACATAAGAATTCTAACTCTGTGTCAACTAAAAATACAGCCTCACATTATTTAAAGCAAGAGCTGACAGAAGTGTAAGAGGTGCTACACTAATCTGCATACCAGGAGATTTAAACACGGCTTTCTCAATAATGATAAATCACCTAGTCAAAAGTTAGTAAAATTCTGAAAGCTTTGTACCACAAAAACTATAAGGTTATCTAGAAAGAAGCACACAGACACAGAAATCATTCACACTAGTGAGTGTAGGAATACTTTACTTTTCAGCAGCCAAGATGTACTTAAGTTGGTATTTTAAAAACACCACCAAGAAGGCCTCCGTTTCAGTACTAGGGAATTTTGATCTGAATAATTCTTTATTGTGAGAGATCCCTGCGTAGTATAAGACATTTACTGGCATCGCTGCTCTCTACCTTTTAGATTCCAGTAGAGGTACCCTTTCCCCTCCTGGCTCTCCATCTCTGTTGTCAAACCTGCTAATTCTCAATGTACAGAAAGCTTAAAGGACTACATAAAACAAAATTTTAAAGCCTGGGTATTAATAGGTTCCGATGGCAAAGACATTTCTTATGCAAGAAATGTTCAGACAACTAAGAACAAGTACATTAAAATTAAGAAATTTTATTCATCAAAACTTACCATGAAAATATGAAAACATAAACCGCAAACTGGGGAAATACATTTCTTAACTGTCAAGACATTAGATTTCAAATATTTACCAGGCATGATGATATATGTCTTTAATCCTAGCAGCTGGAAGACGAAGGTAGAGGATGGTGAATTTGAGACCAGCCTGGACAACAAAACCTGAGTTGCTTCTTAAATTCATAAAAAAAAATGAAAAGCATAAATGATAAAATTTTTCATAAGTAAAATATTAAAATGGACAAACCAGATAGAAATATTCTCAAGGTTAGTAATAAAAATATAAATTAAAACAGGATTGGGTTCTAGCTCACAAGAACTTAAT
Source organism: Lophiomys imhausi (assembly GCA_907164525.1). Lineage (NCBI taxonomy): Eukaryota > Metazoa > Chordata > Mammalia > Rodentia > Muridae > Lophiomys > Lophiomys imhausi. The sequence goes on from CAJQZJ010018033.1 coordinate 5,285,576, forward strand.
TAACAAATATTTTTAAATGTTCTAATATGACATGCTATAAAGGATGTGGAGCAACTGCCAACATAAGTTTATATAATAATTTGAAAAGTAATTTGTTCTGATTCCATGAAATTAATTCATAGATCTGTCACCACTATAGGACCACCTCTAGGCACAGTACATGAATATGTTCGAGATGCTTTAGGAAGGGATTGTAGACCTGGTCAGTTAAACCACAGAAAGTTGTTTCCCACTCTTCTAACAGCTGTGTCTGATAATTGGGTTTCTGGTGAGAGTGTCTATTCTGCCTATATATGGCCTTCTTCTCCTTGTTCTTCTTTCCTTGGTGTATATATATAAAAGCAGAGAGAAGAAAGAAGACCAAGAGATGAAAAAAATTTATGAGAGGAATGGAGAGGCATCGAGGTAAGTGGAGAAGGGACTGGGAGGTGAGGGGGAAGAGAAGGAGAGACTTTAGACCACATCCTTTCAATTTTGTGGAGCTTTAGCTATGTACTAAGACTCCTTACCCTAAATGCCGTCACACTGGAGGTTTGGATTTCAATATGTGAATTTGGAAAGATCAATTAAGTTCGTAGAACCTAAAGAATACTTTGCTTATGTCCCACTAGTCCACTATTTTATGTGATCAAAATTACTCACAACCAGGACAAACAAACCAATTATGATTTCAGTTTCCTAGTTAGTAGGTAATAACAAAAGGTTTTAGAACACAGAACCTACATGAGCTGATCCAGGCCAAAGGAGTCATCCTAGGCTTCCCACAAAAATACAGTGGGAAAGTCAAGTGTCTGCTTAACATGCAAGGTCCTTGGTTCAATCTTCAATCTTTTGAGGTGACAAAAGACAAAACAAAGAATGAACTAAATGAAATAGTGATTTTAAGTCTCACAGTTCTGATTAGCATTTTTATACAAGCTTAGCCGAGGCAGTATATTTGATCATTTAAGTCTTTCTTAATTTACACATGCTTCAGATTTATCCAAATTGTATCAAATGAAAGAAATACTTGTTCTATATGTATCTGCCCATTTTCACTACTCTCTAAGATGAAAAACAAAGACTAAACCAAAGTTTAAATTAATAAGCTAAGAAAGGGAATGAATGGCATTAATTTGAATATATTCCATGATATAATGAGTTAATCCAACAAAAGTAGTAACGGTGTAAACAGACAAGGAAAAAGCATAGACTTGATTTTTCACAGTAACTGTCAATGAAAAGGTAGACTGTATTTGAGACTATATTTGAGTAGGGGGCTGGAGAGGTAGCTCAATGGTTAAGGGGAAGTGGCCAACTGAGAGACTGTCAACTGTCACAGATGAAATGGTAATGACCTGATGATCTTAAACCTCCTCTAATCGCCAGAGAACACAGATTTGATGAGGTGGACTAACACTTGAAGTTTTAGAGCTATCTCTTAGAGGGCCTGGGAGGTGGCTCAGCGGTTAGCTGGAGAAGCATGAGGGCCAGAATTTGAATTCCTAGAGCCAAATAAACATGGGAGGGTGATGATCTTCCACTTGTAACTCCAGACCTCCAAAGCTGGAAAGAAGTGATTCCCAGAACACACCAGCTAACTAAGGTAGGTTTTGGAAAGCTCTGGGTTGAACTGAGAGAACCTGTCTCAATGAGTAAGGTGGAAAATGATATAAAAAGAAGATTCCTGGCATCAACCTCAGGACTCCACCCATATTGCGTGCATGACTCATACATTTATACGCTTGCAAACAGTCACATGTGCATGCACATCACAAACACACAAATACATGATGAAAAATTATAAAACAGAATAGAATTTTCAGAGAGGGAAGAAAGAGATGGACCTAATTAATGACAGACTTAAAGAAAAAATAATATTTGATTACTCTCGATGAAATTGGAGTCATATACTTTTTTTTTTACTACCGTTCTAGTTAGCAGTGCGAACTTGGGAGAGCAGGGCCTAAAAATGAAACTAAAGTCTTATGTAATAGCCAACTTTATTCAGAGCATCACACAATTTAAACTCTGAGGGTTAAGAAGAGTCACCTGACTGAAGTGTACAGTCACAAAGACAAGCAGCATATGGTTTCCCACAGAGACATATGAATAACAACTGCTGAAGTAAACTCACTCCTATCCGCTATCCCTGGGAGGAGCACAAAAATACATTCCAAGAACAATTCTGTGTTTTGATGAAGAAATCAATGTCACAAGACTCTTGTCTTGTTTTCTTGGATTTTTCTCACAAGCTCAGTATTTATAAATGACTTCATTCTTGGACTGTGTTCTGACACTTTTCATTTCTGTATAACAGATATCTGGTGAAGTGTCTCTCTAGCATACTTCATCCTTATATTTGTAAAAGCATTTCCCTTCTGAAATATTTTTGAGACCAAGATGTTCAGTCTATCCCTCAAACATGAGATTCAAATTCCTCTGCCCTGTAGGCCTTAGAATTGAATATTTGATATTTGGAGTCAAGCTGAACCAATCCTAAAGCCCCAATATAATTATATTAACATTTGGAGGGAACTGTTATTCTAGATCATAGTAGATCATTTAGCTACCATAGTGAAAAAAAAAAAAAAACTCAGGTAGGAAAAGGTAACCTTGATATGCACACCAGGTTTTAAACTCCATGTAGCTCATTTCTCAGTCCACACATTCATTCTCAGCACTTGATATTCCTATTATCCAGTTTCTTTATCTACAAATGTACACTTGTCTCAAGGGGACCCAAGAAGAGTCTTTCCTGGATTCACAACTTGAGTATCAAGGAGGCAAACTCAGTCTATTTCTGTTACTGGAGTTAAAGTCACTGATCATGACTACTGATAGAGGCATGAATCGTGTTGTGTGCAATCCAGACAGAGAAACTGAAGCCCGTCTGACAAGTGTATCTTCTGAGATCAGAGATGATTTGATGGGGTGTCGGAGTCTCTGGTCTCAGTCACCTCTGAGACTAACTGGAGCCCTAACCTTCCATTAAAGTGATGATGTGAGCTTATTCAGGCCCCTTTCTGGATAAACTAGCTTAAATTTTAAAGCTTGCAAGTACGAGTCATGAGTAATTAAGGATACTAGTTGGCATCACTGTGGGAGAGTCTTTAGCAATGCTCAGCCATCCAGTAGGATAACAGATTGCTGAGTTAGTCCTGATTGGAGATTCATCAGGCAGATATGTTAGAAAGGCAGGGTCACAGCTACTTTGAATATGTGAATGACAGATATGTGGAAAAATAAGTGAAGCCAGAAGGTAGCCTTTCACAGTGGACAAGAACAAAGATCCTAATGTAGACAAACAGAAGTTTAACCTCCCAAGTACCACTTCTCTCTCTCTCTCTCTCTCCCTCTCCCTCTCTTCCTCTCTCCCTCTCTCCTTCCCCCTCCCATGTGTGTGTGTGTAGGAGAGAGAGACAGAGACAGCTTGAGTTGGGGAAGTTATTTCAGTAGTTAAAGATTTTATACAAATGGTAAATATTAGGTATGAAATTTGGATGCCCTGATCCCAATAAATTCTGGATGGACAATGTGCCTGCTTATAATCCCAGTGCTCAGAAGTCAGACACTGTATTTCCAGAGAAAGCTGACTAAAAACATTACCCATATCAGTACTCTGGAACAAACTGAGAAATCCTATCTCAGAGAACAAAGGGACTAGTGACAGAAAAAGAGTCCCCAAGTCAAGTTCAATTCAATTTGTTCGCCCACACACACAGGTGCATTCACACAACACACACACACATATAAACACAAACACACGAATGTAAAAGAAAAAAGTATCATTACCAGCCGGGCGGTGGTGGCGCACGCCTTTAATCCCAGCACTTGGGAGGCAGAGGCAGGCGGATCTTTGTGAGTTCGAGGCCAGCCTGGTCTACAAAGCGAGTCCAGGACAGCCAGAGCTGTTAAACAGAGAAACCCTGTCTGGAAAAACCAAAAAAAAAAAAAAAGTATGATTACCTTTCTCATATACTATGAGAATTAAATGAATATTTACAGAGAAATATGTACACAGACTTACAGAGAAAGAGATGTTTGAGCTGATAATTTGGACAAACTCAATTGTATGCTAGAAAGTAGGAGGTATTTCCCTCTCTTATCCCTCCATACCTTTTTGAATATCCCCTCACTTCCAATACATTCAAGGCTAGACTCTCCTATATTCACTAAATAGAAGCTCAAGTAATAGACTTAAAAATGAATATAATGAATATAAATACATCAAATATGAACATAGCATGCAAAGTCAATACAGATCAAGATCAAATCTGAAACATCACTAAGTGTTCTACAATATTTTAACTTTTTCTTTGCAAAGAAAAAGACTAATTATTAAAACGTGGACATACAAGCAGTTGTATTAAATCTGATGAAATCTTTCCTATTAGTTTTGAGTTTTGCATTTTTTTTTCAGTGAGTAATGAAAAAACTTCCAGATGGAGAGGTTTAATTTGTGAAATTTTTTCCCCCTGGTCTATTCGCATTGCCTTTAACTTTCATTTTAAATTACAGAGAGAGTCCCCAAAATTTCAAATAGCCCCAAGAGACCTGATGAAATAGCTAATCTCTTTCTACGAGTATGTTAACAAAAGCAATTTCTTACCAAGCTATATACTACCCAGTGGGACTGATAATGAATCTACATTATGGTAACCTTTGAAAGAAGGAAAGAGAAGACCTTTCAGGGAAGTGTATTTATTAGACGGTTTGCATCTCTCAGTGTGTGGATTGTTGTCTGTGCAGATATATTGTTCACTCGGCTATACCAAGACCTCCTGTCTTTGTGATTCTCACAACACCTCTGAATTTACAAAACCCATCCTGTAACAGTCCACAATTATAGCCAGGAAATACCAAGTAAGAATGTGCTGAACTGCTTTCTCAGGGTTCAATGTTGCTTTCCTTGAAAGGAACTAGATTTACAGAGCTGATTTTAGACTTGCTACTGATTTTCTGTTAAGATTTATAGAATTTAAACTTGTGTTATTACTGAGTTCTGTGATTATTTGTTTGTAAACTGTAAGGAGGGAGGAAACTTGCCTGATGTCACCTAACTATAAAACAGCAGCATTTACTGGGAGTCTCCTATAGAGGGCACCTTCACCTTATTGGAAACCCATGTGAAAGAGAATCTTAGTGGGTACCAGGAAAGGACATTTAAGACAGCAGCAATCCTGCTTGTTTTCAGGGACCAGTTTTCTCCATGGTGTCTTTGTTACCTTATCTTTAATGAAAAAGAGCTAGCACCCTCTGTTTCTGTCCAATCATTGCTAGATGCAGGATACTAACACAGCCTTATTGTATTCAGCTTGCTTGTGGGTGAGCTGGAGACAGCTGTTCATATTGCCTAAGAGGCAACAGATCAATGAAAGAGAAGGGAAGGACAAGTTTTGAGCTGCCTTTTTGCAACAATGTCCTTTATACAGTGGAGGATATTTTTAAAGCATCGTTTGGAAAACAAAGGCTGATGATAAACTACGGTGGTGCTGACACAACTGGTCTTTGCTGTGTTGTTATGGTTAGTAAGTGATTTTGGACAGAATTACTTACATAAGAACAATAAATATAGTTTTGTTTTGACACAAAAATACAATCAGCATTTAGTGAATTGTAATGAATTATGAAAAGTAGCATATGAGCTAGTATACCTATGTAGAAAATGCTGTGAGGTCATTTGTGTAGAGCTGAATCATTAAGTGAAATTTTAGTATTTTAGTTTAGATAACACTGTTAAAATAAAAGATTATTATGCTGTGAAAACTAGAATATCACACCATGGAAAATATTGCCTTAAAATTTACATCACAAAATAAGCATCATATATATCAAGAGGGTTTTAAAATATAACATTAAGTTGATGTTGATTTTGGAGTAGTTTGCATCTTGTGATGGCTTATCATAACACATATACATCCAATATGTATAAACAACTTTTAGTATATTGGCGTTCACAGTTTCTATTAGGAAGCTTCTTAAGAAATCCCACAAGTGTTGAGATTTTTAGGAAACTATTTTGATTAATAAAACCAAAATATTAATGATCATTATTCTTGAGTATCAAGGTATTGAAAAAAAGAGATCTAACCTTTTTCTCTTTATATTTTCAAAAGAAATGCTACTTGCTTGTTCATTAGACATGACAACTAAAAAATTTTATATTTCCAATGAAACTCATCGATTATGTATTATTCATTCTATATTTTTAATTAATATTTTGCTCTCAGAACCAATTAAACACTTTGTTGCTACTATTGAACTAGTGTACTTGTGTAATGCTTGTACAATACTTGAAATGACATATACTACAAATAAATACATGCAAATGCATTTTACTTGCCACAGTTTGTTTGCAAGCCCTTTTAAAAATGTTGTATTAAGCAAATATCTTGGATTTCTTGCCAGCCACTGCTGTAAAATTGGTTTCTTCTTTAGTAATGAGTTTAACTAACTTGTCCCTCAGTTCACTCATATGAAAACAAAACAAAGAAGAATAGGCTGAAGTTTTTCCTAATGCTATAAACAGGCATATTTCAAAAGCATTTAAATTAGCTTCTGGGAGAAAGAGATCCATTTTCTTGTGCATTTCCCAGGAGAGAACACCTAGAAAGGCCCCAGTCCACCTGCCCAGGAGTAACTGCCTCCTTGTTGACATCCCCTGGTGTTCTGTGGCTTCTTGCAATTTGTTGCATTCCAGAGCACATTGGAGACACAGGTCATTCAAGACTCTCTTACTTTGTAGCTTCCCTCTAAAGGGAGAGTAAATGAAAAACCCAAGCAATTCAGACAATTTAAATGGGGCAGCAGGAGGTCTTCCTATTGCTCTGTTAGGAATAGCTGCCAGTCATCCCTAAATCATCTACTGGAAAAGTAGAAAGTGATCTTCCTTTATATTAGAATAAAAAATTGAAGAAAGAGCCTTGATAACTCTGCAAGGAAAAGTAGAATAAGGCTATGGATCGAGCATAGAGTAGCTAAGTGGGCATACCATGCACTGCCCCTTTACGGACAGAGCATTTCAATAGGTAAATTTTATAGTGATGTGGTTGTTGAGAGATGTTGCTGTAGCCTCAACAAATGAAGCCAAGGAAGTCACAAAGTTTTCAAGAAACATTACGAATTTTGTCATCACACTTTTACTAAATGTTTTTCAAGATCTCAGAAGTCTTTTTGGGGTCAGGGGTGATCATCCATTGCCATGATGCTAGATTCTATCTCATGGGTGTTTACCTCTAAGCAGGCACTGGGGACCCATGAAGATTTGAAACACACAGAAACAAAACTTAGTAATGTATATCAAACTATGTGGTCTTTTAGTTTTTCCATTATCTTTAACTATGAAAAAAAAATAAAAACAATTTTACTCATACTTCCTCAGATAAAGGACTCTTTTGAAGATACTTGGGTGGGAGGCGATCAGTGATTATTTTATTTTAAAATCAACCCTTAGCTTATAACTCAGCTGGATGTGACAATAAGGGGGTGTTCTTTTATATTTCTACTTGAAAACTTATACTTTCAGAAGATTAAGGGGTCTGTATGAAGTTGGATATGCTGTGCACAAAGTGAGAGGATGCCTACAGAGCCCTTGTGAGAATATTTCAAAGGTTGCTGTTAATCATGAAGGCAAGGATCAGTGGAGCAGTTGTGGTATATGGCATGGTCATTGTGGGAATAGAAGCATAGGGTTGCATTCCATGATTAGATAATGTTCTATACTACCCTCTTGAAAATTCTCCACCTTGTTCTAATAATCATACAATGATATTGTATGGGAAAGAATGATCAGATTGAATTCTTTTTATTCTTTGCATATTCAGGAAACAACACATAGCATGCAAACCTGAATGTGCTTTGTGTAACAGATTGCTGTGCACATTAGAATGAGAATGGCTTTAAAATAGAAAGTTTACAAACCTTTGCACAGACCCTTTGTGTGCTCATATTTGGAAGGTAAAGTAGCTCCCACAAATCTACATGTACTCATCATCTCAAATGACAATCTAGTGTATACTCTTATTGAGTTTTGTTGAAGACTTCCTAGCATCTTTTCTGATGACTAAGAAAAAGCTCTTTCTGCGTAGATCCCAGAAAACCCTGCTTACTACCCTAAGACTCTATTTTCCAGATGTTCAACACCAACTTAGTAGTAACTCCAGATACTTGCTCCAGGAATTTTCCCCAAATTAGTTGTATATGGTAAGAGAACTAGGTAAGCATATCTAAGCATTTGTTTCTGGCCAATCCAGTCTGAATGAAACCATGCTCTGTATGAAGAATGAGAAGTTTGTGTCATTTGGTGGTAAAGGGATTTGGTGACATCATATTGAAAAAACTGTTTTAAACACTCAGGTGGGGTTCATTGAGCAATATGCATACTAGATATCAGTAATGAGTAAAATTGGCTAAGGCCACCTGAGGAAGAACATATTAGTAAGTTTTAAAACATAAGATAATCATTTTTTTCCTGCCAGCATTCAACATAAAAATCATTAAAATGTATAGAGATGACACAACAGAGATGGGGTTAGTAGAGATGACGCAACAGACATGGGGTTAGTAGAGATG
>CAJQZJ010018033.1:5294138-5350051 GCA_907164525.1 Lophiomys imhausi
ATGGGGTTAGTAGAGATGACGCAACAGACATGGGGTTAGTAGAGATGATGTAACAGAGATGGGGTTAGCTGGCTAGCCCCTTGGGTAGAGGTACTTTCCTGCAAGCTTAGCAACTTGAGTTCAATTTCCAAACATCATGTCAGGAGAAAACCAACTCTATAAAACAGCAAACAATCTGGGACATGATTTTTGAACCAATCAGGAGATGATGAGTCTGGGTTACATGGAAAAATGTTCATTTTTAGGCATAAGAATGAAATATAGCTAAAAACTTAAGTGAGTTTAAGCATGTGAAAGAAACATGTGCCCATTGACAATGGTGGGGACCCCTGTGTCTTCAGATCTGTCCTTGAAACAAGGGGTCTAAGAAGATGTCTGTTCCTATCTCACTCCTTGATAGTGCCCCACATTCCTCTTATGAAAACTGGAGGGGTGATAAGTTGATCTGAGAAAAATCTGTTCAAGTAGCTGGCACACATTAGTAGAAAGTAGATTGTTATTCTAGTCACTTTAAAAGCAGTTAATATTTAAGTTCAACTGGCCAAATGAATTCAGAGAGCCATTGTGCCCACCTTTTTTTTTTTTTTCTATTTCAGTATTTCAACGTACACCCTCTGTTTCAAGATTTAATCTTTGCTGAAGCACAGAACTGAGACATATCTCAGCAAAATGCCTCCCCCTTAAAAACCAGTATTTGTGAGCACTGTTAAATCCAGGAAAAATGCTTTCTTCCTCCCCAATGTCATAGCCCTCAGGATTCTAAATGGTAATGAGAAGTTCATTTGAGAAAATGGCATTTTAGTGTCTCCCTTCTCAACGTTTTAAGGCAAGGAAGGTGTTTCTTCCCTGGCGATCTGTGCCTCCTTTTGTTTTCTAGCATTACTGAAACTGACCTGGCATGGATCACTGGGTGAGCAGCCAATCTTAAACACTTCTCATATAAATTACTGGTTTCCTTCCAAGTGCAGTTGCTCACGGGGTAATATACCAGTTTACAGCTTTGATAGCAAAGTCTCTTCATTCTACGAGGCTCTACATCCTCACTAGGCTGTACATCCTTCAACTCCACCACCAAGAAATGAGGAAATAAAAAAGCTAAGGAGAATTTGAACCTCAGGAACAGTGATCCAACTTCCAGTGGTGTAACTTGAACAATTTGGAATTGTGGGTTTTCCTGATTAACTAATTAAATTCCTGCCAAAGGTATTTTTTTTGTCTTTAAAAACCACTAAAATAATATGTTCATGTTTATATATCTTAAGAAACGTGTACTAAATATAAACTGACATCTACAAAAGTATCGACAATTACGTTTATGTTCACATTTTGTGGTTCAGGTCTATTAGGTAGAAACGTCACACAGTGTTCTCACAAAAACAAAGTATGTCATTGGAAAAGCACTCCCACATTCACTGGATACTCATGATGGCTGCATTTCCAAACCAATGACTTTTTTCCCATGGACTCTAATAGCAAGGTGTGTTTTTACTGACAGTTGACTGGGATCAGGGCATGCAGTATTGTATTTCATCTTGTGACTCTGTAAACACTGTAACTTTCTTTGAAGTTAAGCAGTGCCAATCTGTTTCCATGTCTGAATAACTCTTAGATGAACCTGACTGACCGTAGTAAACTCATTGAAACATTCCATTTCCCCATAATTGATGTTCCAAATGAACGTCCTTGCTTAATAAAATGTGCAGGAAAACAAAGCAGCCTTGTATCCGGCCCAAGTCGCATCATAATCAATTTTATTTTATCCCATTGAGGCATTCTAAGTGTTGAACAAAATATAATTTTAAGTAATTTGTTTGTATTCTTATCTGTAGGAGTTGGAAATTAACTGCGTTGCTAGTTTGTGTTCACTGTTAAGCCTGGAGAGCAGAGAGATTGCTTTGCAAACATTACAGTTATTATGTCTGCAGTTGGTACTCTTTGTATAAATTATTGATCAGCCAGCTTATTTTTCTTTCTGCTTAATGGATATTATAGCATAGCCGTTTACAACGCTATAGTTAGGGTTGTGTCAGCACTTCCATTATAATAAACCCTCTGTTACAGGGCTTTATAACTTGTTGTAAAAATTTGCTCTGGGCGGAAACAGACAAGATCAGACTTCTTGATGATAACAATTGTTGTCCTTTCTACTTTTTTAAAAAATTATTTGTTCTGAAAAGTAATAAATAAATAGTTTATTCTTTTCTATCAATCCTTGAAAGTTTTGCATTCAAATAAAACAATTGTATGGGTTATTTGTTGGATGATGGCCCCTTCTTTGACTTTATAATGCTACAGAAAGGGGAAAAGGCCTAAAATAACAAAGTAAAACAACCAAAAAGCTAGTGAATCTAGAGGAATTTATAAAGTCAAGTAATTTTCTTCTATTGTGACAAAAGTATATGATAATATATGTCTCAATATGAAGCATATCTTTGTACTACAACAAATCAAATGTTTTCTTTTCATACTATTCACTACTTTTAAAATTAGAAATTTGCGTGCCCTAATACAGATCTTGTTTATTGAAAGAGAAAAGAATGTGACAATTAGAAAACACATATGAAAAGTGAAATTGAAGCTCCAATATCTAGTGAAAAAAGGAGCCATTCAGTATCTGTCTGTCTGACCCAGCATAGTCCAGCCTACCATGCTTTTCAAGATGATGGCCTGATTTCAGAGGTGAATGATTTTAATCTGAATTTATATTATTGTTGTTGCTGCTTCCTCCTACCATTCAGTGATCTCACGGTGATTGCCATGGTAAGGATTATTTGAATGGGCAGCCTTTCATACCCCCCAAACCCCACAGATGAAAGGGAGGACACTTACTTAGAAGTGGGTTCTTATAGGAAAGTACTACTAATTCATCCCAAGGAGTTGACTACCGGACCTGGGAATGATGCAGTTTAGAGTCTGAAAAGAGTTCCACAATGATTTTGCTTTTCTTCCTTATCTATTGTTCTTGTCACTACTATATCTTCCCTCACCTGAGTTCGGACATTTCTTATTATCTGATGGATATTTTCCGATACTTTCGACCTTTATTCTGACCAAGCAGAAAGGATTTAAGAGGATCAAGGGAGGAATAGTGTTTTCCAACTGATCCATTTGGAATGGATCTACATTAGTGAAAATAGATGATTGTCATGTTTATTCAAGAAACATTCTATCTCTGCATTTCCCTGTTGTGGAAAAAAAAAGAATGCTATTTATAACCATTTTAGCGACCTCATCATTAAGTATCAAAATTGGCACTCTAAAGTCACAGTGATTCTGGTTAGGTATCTTCCTGTTCAGCTTCCCACCTTCTGTCCTTTGGGTAATTCATCAACAAACTCTGCTTTTCATTAGAGAAGGCCACACAGCCAGATAAGAGTCCCATTCCTAGTTCTTAAGGAGAGGCAGAGAATTAGAACAGAAAGGGAAACTTGGGGTATGAAAGCCACCAAAAGTCAGGCAGAGGGATGAAAGTGGACATGGAAAAGACTGAAGTCAAAAAAGTTTGAAACCTGTGCTTATGGTAGCAAGGTTTATCTGTCGGACTGATTGTCGAGGCTGTGTAAGTTAAAAAGGCTTGAGAGAGTTACTTGGTATAAGAGTTACTTGGTATAATTTCTTCATCCTCAATGATTTACTATTGCAATGCTAACATTAATTTTGGACTCTCTCCTGAGAAACATTTAACAAAGTCAGTGAACTACTGATACCCTGATATCTTTCTAGATTTGCCAAACTCTGATAGCTCTTTAATAAACCTATGACTGAAGTTTATTTTACTCTACTTTTTTTAAAAAAAAATTCTGTTAAGGAAACAGGTCCATTAGTAAATACACAGATGTAAAAAATGGTCTTCTTTACTCAGCCATTGTGGTGTATTATAGGATTGTTCAGAAATGCAGTCCATTGTTAATGCTGTTTGTGCCGGGTGTGCTAATGCACTCTTTGATTGAGTGAATTAGCAGTCATAACAATCTGGCAGTCTGGCCATAGAAGTGTGCTCAAATTGATTTGTGTTATGGCTGGACTGGAAAATCTAGTGTTAGTTGTTTTTTGCCCTGGGGCATTGTTTGTACAAAACTCTACTTTTCATTTAATTTTCCAATACATTTTGAAAGATTGAAATGCTTGTGATCAAGATTTGATCCACTTGCATTATTTAAAAAAATCTGAAAGTAATTTCAGATTAAAAAAAACAACAACCTTGCTTTCAATGAGAGTAAACATAATTAGAGTGACGTCGTGCTTGGAATGGTAAGTCTGCCTTTGAATCTATTAAGCATGTTTTCCCCTTGTCCTGTCACTGTAAGGAATTTAGTATAGATCTATAGCATACATTTGTAATTTCTAACATACATGCTCCTAATGGAGTTGGCAAAAATTAAAAGAATAAAATTATAATGAACCTTTCATGATGCCCTTCGTGTATATCTTTTCATATATGTCCAAATTGCTTCTCATTCATTTAGAAATACAATAAAAGCAATATATTTAAAGCTTTCAGAACACTGTGAGATATTAAAGGAATGTACTCTTATATATATGGACTTCAGTTACTTTGTCCTTTCTTATGTTGTTAAGAAATAACTAAGTTTTATTAAAAAACAAAACAAAACACAATCCCAGTTGCTATATAGCAACTCTAAAGAAGGAAGACTTAGCCTAGGTCTGTCAATATTTGTATCTTCCTTACAATCTTTCTCTTTGCAGTCATTTACCAGAATTATAATGCAGCATGAACAAACCTAAAAAAATGACTATTGATTACAGAGAAAGCTGTTGTGAAATCATTTAGTCAGTTTCCCCACTTGAGAAATCTCTGAATACAACATGTCAATAGATAAGAACGGAATAGATATAATACAGTTCTGTGCCTCCCTAAGTTATAAAAAGGGTCAAAAAATAAATCCCCACAGAATGCATCTTTTTATGCTCAAATAAAATGATACTTACCAAATCCCAACTACAAGTCCATCTCTTTACACATTTATTCTTCCCTTTTGAAACCACACGTTGTGAAAGTATGTTTTTATGTGTCCCTATTCGCCACTGAGCCTTTTAACCAAATAGGATGCTCTCATCATCCACTAAAGTGCCTGTTGTCATTCAGGTAATCACGGGGACTTTAGCTGCAACAGCTACTTTATATTTTCTCACTGTCTCTTGCAAAGCTTACAGCTCCTCTCAAAACTGCATTTCACACTACGCTAAACCCTGTATCTGGTGCCGATTTTTGTTAAGTATTAGATGATGAGACCATTCCTTTTATTAGTTCCAATTCTTACTGGTCTCCTCACATGGGGAAAAGGAGGGGGAGGGGGGGGGGAGGGGAGGGGCCAGAAGAGGGCAGAAGGAGGGAAGAAAATACCTTCCTGAACTGTACAAGCTAAGCTTCAAACGATATCCTCGGAAAGAAATTAAAGACTTCTTAATTAGTGCAGCAATTAAGCTTTCTTGGTAGCATTTTAATCAGCACAGGCCCTATCAAAGGACAAACAGAACGATTTGCAGGTCTTTGAATTTTAAACAGTCTTATTGATTTCAGCACAATACGTCTTCACAAAACACAGGGTGAAATTTCTAATATCAGTTACAGTTCTTTGAGTTTTGCTTATGCAAATTGAATGAAGATTGGGAAAGATGAGATGGAGGGAGAGTATCTTAAAATACCAGGAGATGTAAAACAATAAACAAGACAATCTAAATTGTCTTAATTCCAACGCTAAAGGTGCAATGGAATGAGAATTTGAAATCTTTCTTAAGTTGATCTATGTGCTGTGCTAAATATGATTTGACTTCATCACAGGAAAGAATTACCCACAAAATAAGAAAGAACAAGATGAAAAGAATATGCTTTTTTCAGGGGTCTCCATCCCTCATGTTTTATTTTGCAACATTTGACTTTTCTAACCCTATTGTTTGACAGAAGGAGCAAGTGGCGGTTCCTTGAAAAGGTTTAGGAACCTGAGGTGGGGGAGGGGAAACATCCCATGTAGGTAGGTAGAGGGATAAACTCCAAGTCTTGCTTTAAATGAAAGATGTGCTTGGAGCACAGTTTCTCTGCAGAAAAGTTTGAAGCTGGCAGGAAGTAGGGTGGGATTTTGGTTTGATCTGCACCACTGCTTCTTTTCCTGTTTGTGGCTTCAGAGTGTGGCAGATCTTGGATTAGTGATAGTTTGAGAAAATGTAAGAATGAGAATGGTAAGGTCAGGCTTTGGGCATTTAACTCCCCCTTTCGATTTGCAGTACTAGAGCTTGAAACACTACATAATTTACTATGTAGAAAGTACATTAGAGTATATTAAATTAGAAATGGCATTCAAAAATTAGTTTTTTTTTAAGAGTTTAACACTTTCTGCAGGGTTACATTTCACTAACACAATAATTTGATATTTAAAAATGGTAATATTTCTAAAATATATTTTGATGTTTGTCATATATACTGAATCTCTACTTTTAGTTAAGAATAGATTTGATGAACGGAAAGTTAATAAACCTCTTCTCAGTATGTTATAATACACTGGTTACCTCAGACAAACAGCTGTGAAAAGTTCATCTATCTTTGTAGAAGTTTATAAACTTTTATGTAATATTTTTGAAAAATTCTTACACTGTAAGAAAGCCTCCTAATACAAGAATTATGTCCCAAAAAGTGTAGCATAAAAGAATAAGACAACAGTGTCATATTTCTCTTTAAAGGGTTCCTGTACCCTTTGACACTAAACTTCAAAGACTTCAATGGATTAAAAAGGATAAAAAGAAAAAACGATAAATTCAATACCTAAATGGCAAAAAAACCCACCATAACATTTCTCAAAACGTTGAGCCTGCTTAATAGTTTATTTTTAAAATCTGTGAAATGCTAGCTCCTTGTTTCCCATCTTAGCAAATCTCTGAACATGTATAGACAGATTCATAGCCTAGCTACTCTAGATTCCCAAAGATATAAGCAACAAACAGGCAGAACCTATGCTCAAATCATATGTTGGTCAAACATCCCCGAACACATGCCTCTATGCAACAAGTTAGAGAAGAGGAGAAACTAAGCCTGAGTTCCCTCAGGCAGTCCTATTCTCATTGTTTACAAACACATTCTCACTGACAAACTAAAAAAGACGTTCCCAAAATATAGCAGTACTTTCCAAATACGAAAGGAACCCCATAATTATTGTGTTACTTAAATAACATGCTAGCGACTAGCCTTAGGTACTAAAGGATAAGAGAGACTTGATTACTATGCAAGGCAGGTGAATTAATTAGAGTTTTGAGTAAGAAACATCAGTGTGTTTTTGTATTTTACTTTCTAACCTTCAAGTATGCCTGATCTCTTAGAAATCCTTGACCTGTAGGCATTTCTGACCTGTCTTAGGGAAAGGGAATTTTATTTAAAGCCACCTATCTCATTGACATGTATTTCTAATCTACTAGGAAATAAGGAATTCTACCAGGAGAACCCATTATTCTTAAGCGACTTTCTTCCCACAACTTGAAAACTGTCCTGAAATTTTTCTATCTTCATATAAATATTTTAAAATAGGAAAGACCATCAGTTACATAAAAGTCTGCTCTACTTACACGTGAATTTTCCTAAAAAATAATTGCTCAACATTCTTGAGCTGGGGTTATGTTTCCTTTTGTAACTTCTTGCACAAATGTCGGGGATGTCGGCGGGGGGGAGGGGTTATCCTAAATTCTTGAAGGTGAATTGGCAGCTGAGCCGCTGGTCTTTCAGAGGGCAGGCAATTGCTCAGAACCTTTTGTGGGGATGTGGGGGGGGGGGGCTACGAATCTTCGCCCACAGAGTAGGAGGCAGGCACTGTAACGGGGAGCAGACCAAGAGAAGAGAGAAGTAAATGACCATCTCTCTCCCTCTCTTGGTGCACCACTCTTGGGTTCCGGCTTTTCTAGGGCTTTCCTCCCAGCCTTTCTCTCGGTATCCCCCACCTCTTTTACTACACGCCCTCCCCCGCCCCCCTTCCTCCGTCTCGCGCTCTCCGAGTCTGTGCTCCGAGTTCCTGGTTGGATAATTTGGGTTAATACTAGTGAGTGAGGTTTTCGCGGCTTCAAAGGGTATTTCAAGTATCCGGAGCTCCTCCCCTCTGCACCGTGTGACAACAACAACTCGTCCAGCCGGCAGCCTGTACTTTCAGCTCATTTTCTCTCTGTCATTCCCCTCTCAATCTTTGATCAATGTACTTGCCAGAGAGAACCCAAGTCCCTCAACCCTCCTCCTTTTCACCTTCATCCTTAACTTTGTGCTAGAGCGGGACCCACACACCACCAGCCGACCCTCCCCGCACCCCTCCTCCCCGCCAGAGCAGTCCTCGATCCCAGCCCCGGGAGAGGACTCGCATTTCGACTTGCGGGACACTTTTGTGCGTTTCTCTCCGGAGCGCCTCTCTCGCTCGCCCCTCCTGCGCTCGCTCTTTCTTACCCTCACCTCCTTTTCTCCTCTTCTCTCCCTTTCTCCCGCCGGGGTTCCTTCTTAGAGTGGTCATTGTCTCTGCCCCCCTCGATCCTCGTCCCCCTTTCTCCCCCTTCTCCTCTGGAGGGTGTGTGGCAACTTTTCCCCCTCGCTTCTCCTCCTTCTGTTTCCCCTTATATGTGACCATGGCAGTGCCGGCGGCTTTGATCCCTCCGACCCAGCTGGTCCCCCCTCAGCCCCCGATCTCCACGTCTGCTTCCTCCTCTGGCACCACCACCTCCACCTCCTCGGCGACCTCGTCTCCGGCTCCGTCCATCGGACCCCCGGCGTCCTCTGGGCCAACTCTGTTCCGGCCGGAGCCCATCGCCTCTTCTGTTTCTTCTTCAGCAGCGGCCACAGTCACTTCTCCTGGTGGCGGCGGTGGCGGCAGCAGCGGAGGCGGCGGCAGCAACGGAGGCGGCGGCGGCGGTGGGAGCAACTGCAACCCCAGCCTGGCGGCCGGGAGCAGCGGCAGCGGCGGCGTTGGCGCTGGCAGCGGTGGCGCCTCCGGCACTCCCATCACCGCGAGCACCGGCAGCAGCAGCAGCAGCAGCAGCAGTAGCAGCAGTAGCAGCAGCAGCAGCAGTAGCAGCAGCAGCAGCAGCAGCAGCAGCAGCAGCAGCAGCAGCTGCGGCCCCCTCCCTGGGAAACCCGTGTACTCAACCCCGTCCCCAGTGGAAAACACCCCCCAGAATAATGAGTGCAAAATGGTGGATCTGAGGGGGGCCAAAGTGGCTTCCTTCACCGTGGAGGGCTGCGAGCTGATCTGCCTGCCCCAGGCTTTCGACCTGTTCCTGAAGCACTTGGTGGGGGGCTTGCACACCGTCTACACCAAGCTGAAGCGGTTGGAGATCACGCCGGTGGTGTGCAACGTGGAACAGGTTCGCATCCTGAGGGGACTGGGGGCCATCCAGCCCGGAGTGAACCGCTGCAAACTCATCTCCAGGAAGGACTTCGAAACCCTCTACAATGACTGCACCAACGCCAGGTAAAGAGCGGAGGGGAACCTCCTGTCGCCCCAGTCCTTCCCCACCCTCCTCCGCGCCCTTCCCTCACTCCCTTCCCGGCGCCTCCCGCTCCGCGTGTCCGCGAGCTGCGCGCCCTGGAGAGCGCGGCCCTCTCCTCCGTCGGCCCCCGAGGCTGGTCTCCCTCGCCCGACCTCCTGGACCAGCTGGCGCTGCCCTCGGCCGGATCTGTGCCGGCCGGGTCTTCAGGGTGCTCCCCAGGGCGTCCAGGCTAGGTTGCCACTGCCTTTAGGATGCGGAGTGGAAGCCGAAGGAAGGCGCCTTCCCGGGAGTCCCAGCCCCATCCTGGGCGCGCCGACGACCTGCACCCATTCTGGGCACTACTGCCCGCGTGTGCACCCCTGGGGCACAGGCTCCTCGGGAAGCCTCTGGGCACTTCTTGGGGAGGAGGGGGGTTGTGACCTTAACACCACAGGGTTAGGAAGCTGGGGGATGCGCTGGGGTCTTGGGAGCCCATTAGGAAGAAAAGAGGGAGAGAGGTGCTTCAGAAATCAGCAGGGGAACAGTACTGGGGCCCTGAGAAGAGCAGGGTTGATCCAAGAGTTCACGCAGGGAGTTCAGCCCCGAAAGCCCAGAGGGAAGCTTGTGTAGGGGAGGGGTTTGTGTGTGCGCGCGAGCCTGTGTGTGTGTGTGTGTGTGTGTGTGTGTGTGTGTGTGTGTGTGTGTAAAGAAAAAAGAAGCACGTTTGCCCCGGGGCAGAAGTGAGGACACAAACACGTTTTGTTCTTTAGGAGATGACTTGGTGCTGAGCCTCTTGGAAGCTGAGCTGGAGAGGTGGGGAAGACAGTGCACAACTTGCTCAATCTCTTTCCAAAGTCCTATTTACCGGTCTTCACTCTTTCTTTCCGGTTTCTTTTTGGAGGTTAGTAGTTCAGGAAGAGAGCAGGTGCCCTAGGATGCTAAAGGCTTGAATACTTTTCGCCTAGACTTCCCTAATAAAGTGTGCACCAAGGTGGCCTTGGGACAGTCCCTGACCCAACCAGTTTTATGCTAATGAACGCTCAGTGGGGAGGATCTACCGAGAGGGGGCAGGAGTGGGGGAACTTGTCAGTTTCGGGGTAGAAAGGATCCAGCTGCTCTCAGGAGAAGTTCAGAGGTTCTGAGAGAAAGAGCAGAGAAAGTTGGAAAGAATAAGCAGGCACTTGGGACCTGGGCGAGAAGATTTATAAAGAACTTTTGTGCCTTTAAAATGAGCTTAAGGAAAGCAAGTCTCTTAGCAGGGCTAGGAAAACTGGAGGTGGGTAATAGTTAAGGCAGAAGTTAAGGAGGCAATAGGTAAGACCTGAAGGAAATAGGGGTCAAAGCCACTAGCTGTTTCTTCTTTGAGGCTATTCCTTTATAGGGCCTGGGAAGAAAAGGAAAGAGATTAGAACTCCATCCCGACTCAACTGACCTAGCTACAAATTCTTTTCCGTGTTTATTTATCATGCATTTTAAGAATCAAAGATGTCTAGGTCTTAACCTATTATTCAACTGTGGTGTGTGTGTGTGTGTGTCCCACTAGCGCATATGTGCGCGCGCACATGCTCCTACCTGATCCTGTGTATGGACAGATGGCAGTGGGTACCGGTGGGGATACTGATCGCTAAACGTCATTTAGTCAGATAAGTGTCATTCTTGGTTGTTCAGAAGATAAAATATTTGTCTAAAACCAGTCTGAAAAACTATCAGAAACAACCAAAACATTGTTCTTGAGTTATAAACAATGCGCGGTAAAACTGGAAGTCAGTTCAGACACTTCTCTTGTCACATTGACTGTGACAAATTGAGATGCTGCTGCTTTCCTTTTCACTAACGAAATGCCTGCTTTTCTCCTAATACCCATTGTGTGTTTCTGGTACTGGATAATCAACAATCATTTCACATATGTGCAGCCGCCAGCGCGAGCGCGCGAGGACACACACACACACACACACACACACACACACACACACACACATCCTGTGAGACTCCTTACAATGGCTCTATGATGTTAGGATTCCAAGACTTTAAATGGTAGTTTTTATCATGTAATTAATTGGAGAATAGTCTTCAAGTTACTTTTTAAAAAGTTTTCTTTCCAGTTTTTTTCCTCCTCTTCCTTGTCCTCCTAATCATCATCCTTTTCTTTATATTTTTCCTTCCCAGAGGCTCCTCAGTTTTAGAGTCTTAAGTTGCAACCCTGTGGAATTGTTTATCCTTTTAAAAAATATCTCATCTGTACCCTAGATATATCTAATTTAGCCTTAATACTTTGACATTAAATATATTTTACTAAAATCCTACTTCAGGTTATTAAGCATAGGAAGTGATGACTATTAAAATTTGATTGTATATCAACTAAAAAGCCTGCTCAATGTAACTCGAGAAGATGTGAGTAGATACCTATACAAGTTCTTCTAACTCTGTTTCAGGCCAAGGAATGGAAAGTTAAATTTGAACTTTCTCTCGCCAAAATACACAATTTGTGTGTTACCACATTATATTTTAATGACAGTTACAAATGTTATCCTTTCATTTCTTTATTTTGAAAGCAATAGCCTTAATACTTTGTATCTTGAATTTGAAAAAGTTGTTTTTTTTCATTTAAATCCAACTTATGTTTTGGTGTTAAGATTTTGTATTTATTAATCTAGATTGGAGTGACTCACCCTAGTTTTTTTCTGTTCTGGGAACTTAACAGACGAAGGGAAAATTTGTGCATTGTATTATTGAAAATGTAGACTAAGTAATACAATTTCCCATATATGTTTAGTTATATAGATAGACATTTTGTGCTGTGTATACATTGTGTGTGTGTGGGGGTGTGTGTGTGTGTATTGAATCTTAGTATTCTCAGCTGCTTATAGGATATGTATCTAATGAGAACTCAGCAATATTTAAATTCCAAGGAATTTTAGGATGCTAAAAATGTGATGCTTAAGGAAAGAAACATTAACAAACTTTTTGAGAATGACTCAGGAACAGTAGCAAATCTTAAAGTCAATTTAATTTGCTTGGGGCTATTGAATTAGTATGCTCTCTATGAAAATTAGAGTAAATATTGAAGCCATCTGTCATTGCCACTAGGAGATGAATAAAGGACTTTAACCTTCTAGATAGCAAAGCTAAAAAGTATAGGTCTCGAAACTTGAAAAAAAAATGTAAAGAAATTCATTTGAAAGTTGTTAAAAGGCAAAGTCTGACCTTGAACAGTTAATTCCAAATATTATTTTAAAAGTAAACATTAGTTGTCTGAACTTGGCTGTTGCAACAGAGGTCAGTTAATTAACTGCTAACCATTAAATAACAACAACAACAACAACAACAACAACAACAACAACAACAACAACAGTAATTATGTACATGGTCAAGTCTGTGACAATCAATTGCTTGTTTGTAGATTTGGGTTAAGGTTCGATTTGTCTTTGAATTCGTGGAATAAAAAGTGACTCTTGCATTTATCTGAAATGTTTTTCTTCTTGCTTATTGGAAGAAGATGATTTTGTTTCTGTTTCTTTTAAGCCAGGCTGTGACTTGGCTTCTGTGTAGCCTGAGATTTCCAAAGTTTTTAACTTAAATAGACTACATAATATTCAATCTTTTACATGTATACACACATATTCATAAACAGTATTCTTTTGTCTTTAAAGTAGTTGCTATCAATGAACATAACTTGGAAGATATGCCAAGCCTTTTATGTTTCAGGGTCATATCTGATTACAATTTTAATGTAAGAAGTATACATTTCCCCATAATTCTTTGCTTTGTTTTTCTTGTCAAGGGTTTTTAATAAAGAGAGAAAGCTGGGGCAGTATTTATTAAACATTATTCTCATTGCCTGCTTTGAATTGACATAGGGCTTTCAACACACATCCAGATTCACTCACTTCTGACAGACAATGAGGATGTTTGGTACAGAGAAAATGAAGAATTATTTCATATGAAGAAACTATGCTTTTGAAGTTTTTGTGCTATTGTAGATTAATGGTTCCTATAAATGCAAGTGTCTCTTTTATAACTTTTCAAAAATAAAGCAACATGATTAGATGACCAAACCATAAAATATGGAAGCTAATTTAGTTTTATAACTTATTTCTTTCTGGTTTACAAATGTTAGAAAATGATAGCTTAACAACTAATTTAATAATGAGATATGAGAATATCACCTTATAGAATAGACTATAAGTTTTTGAGTTGTGTAGCTAATATTTATTAAGCCTGTTCCTTGAAGTTAGTCTCAAATATAATTATTACTGTCAAAAATGCATGTGGCTGTAAATTGATTTACTTTTAGAAAAATATATTTTCAGTAATGTTATGATGAAGGTTTGATTTTTAAAAATAATACTTTATTGTTTAATGCTTCAAATATTCCCCAAACCTAATTAGATAGCCCATGCCCAGTTTTCCTTACACAAAATTTAATAAATTCAATACAGATTTTTAAAAAAACATCTCCTTATTACTCAGTGCTTGCTGCTGTCTTTTTTGTTTAGTATACTGCATTTCATGGGAGTTGTATGTAAATTAGTGAGACAAATATTAGACACCCTGTTTTTGCCTCACTTCTGCCAGTCTCCTGGGATGTGACACCCAATATTGATTAAAGTCTTGGCAGGATATGGGCATAAATCACCCCTTTCTTTGGCGATTTACTACACGTTATTCACCAACATTCAAAAACATAATATGCTTTATTGTTTCTCATTTGATATTTTGTTTCTGGAATGTAAGTAGCATTTGCAAATTACCTTACTGTGCAACCAAGAAGTTGTCATTTTAAGAACACTATGTGATTTGACTATCAATAAGTAGTCTGTTACTTTCTCAAGTTATTTTATTCAATCGTTTCCTACAATTGTCTTTGCCAATCAAGGAAAACAGCTATTTTAATGGTGTTGTATTAGCAGCACAAAATACAGCTATTGCAAAATGCAGTAGGCAATGGAACTCTCACAGGTTGTAAGTTGTCTGTCTTTGAATCTTTGCATTAAGAAAAGACTTTCAATTGTGCCTTTTAAGTGGGTACAGGTGAGTTTTCCACATTTAATTAAATATTTGATTATATGTTCTAAATTCTTTGCTACATTACATCATTGTCTAAATTTTATTTTTCAAAGTTATCATTTTCGGGCTGTCAACACAAAAATGTCACATCAAATTATATGCTTTAGAAATTGTAGGGAATATGAAGTTGATAAGAACTGAGTGGGTTTCATCATTTTACACTGAACAGTTATAAGCACTAGCATGAAATTATCATGGCCTAGCAAGTACCAGTTTCTAATTGAGGTGGTGGATTCTGATTGGTCAGTTTGAGGTATTTGTATATAAGAATAAATACTTATATAAGTTCTCCAGCTTAAATATTCTAGATAAGACTGCTTTCATTGAGATGTTTCTTTTCCATAGTATTTGTTGTGTTCATTGCTGTTCAAAGGAGGAAATGCTGAATTTAAAAAGTACTTAATTGAGATTAAAGAATAGTATCTAGGGTTCTGTTACTATACTGACATATTTACCTGAGGCCTAGCAGAGGCTCTCTCCAAACCCAAATTCATGTGACATTAAAACTTACTTACTTTCATTCTAAATTTTCCAGAAGTATTTTTAGTCAAAAGTATTTTTATAACTGATTTTTTAAAAAGTGTTTCTTATTGCCTAATACTTGCTTTTTAAAGATGTGTTGCGTACACAAATGACTTTTAGAACAGTGTGATCAGTTAACAAGATATTGTTTTGGAAATGAGAAATATCCAGAATAATGTAGTCACAGTTTTTTTGTAATAAGCTATTATTAGATTAACTGCCTTAACACACACACACACCTATTTATTATTTATTTATTTATAAATAAACTTATTTATAAGAGTTCTGATGGTCTGTTAAGTATCTTTTCATTGCTGCTTTGTTGTAGGCAGTGAATGATTAACTTATACATAAGTGTTTATGTACAAGTCCAGTCATATGAGAAAATGATCCAAGTTAGCCTGTCATCTAAGTGAAAGGCTTCAGGCCAGATACATCGAAATCACCTTAGGTAGTAAGAGAACAACATTCTTAATTTCCCAATTAAGAACTTCATCCTTAGATACTTCTAGATTTCTAGATTGGATATTGGAATTGTCAATGGATAAAGTTTGTTAAATTTCAATCTTTTTGTAATCTGATCATAAATGACTTAGAATTGGTTTACTATTTCAATGTGGAATTCTTTTGTGCTTTTAAGCATATGAGATTTTACTGAAAGTTATAAAGGACAACTTTTTAAACTGGACACTATGTCATTTAATTGGTCTTAATTTTTTTGTAATAAAATTGTAATGAAGTACTCTAAACTATGGAGACAGCAAGATAGTGACAGCCAGAAGCAAGTTCTGAGAGCAATGGTGAGAACAAGATGGAGATGTAGAATAGAATCTAAATGCAGAATTCAAAACTATCATTGTCTAGATAGATTATAATACCTGGAATGCATTCACATTTCTAGGAAGATACTAAATTGATAAAAGCCAGGCACAGGAAGACAAATGCTACATCAGTTAGCTTTTGTATGTAATCTTTAAACATTGAAAGTAGGTTAGATTGGTGGTTACCAGGGACTAAGAGAGATGCTGGTCAAGGTTACATAGTTTTATCTACATAAGAGGAGTTAAGTCACAAGATTTTGTGTGTGTTTGTGTGCAGAATTGTTCCTGTATGTAAACCATATAAAGTCTAGTAGAAAAATTTGAAATAGTGTATTTGTTTGACAAAAATTTGATATACTATTAAAATATGACTTTGATGAAGTGAACATTGAAATTAGCAGTAGGATACAGATTGTTTTTATGAGTCACATTAGATAATAAAATCTTTCCTTAGTAGAAATGAACAAAGTATAGATACAAATTAGGAACAATTCACAATGCTAAATTGTCTTTGGCTTTATATAGTATCAAATGCTTCTAAATAGTTAGGTTGCTTTTTCCAGTACAATAAGAAAAATAGTCTAACTGTTCTTTCAAAGACTATCAAATTATATACAAGGAATTTTGGGCAGTTGAAAGGCAAATACTTAATAGAAACATAGAAACTTCTGGGACAATTACTTCCTAATTCAAGTAAGGCATATTGGCCATATCTTAACAAAAAGCAGTGTTAATGTTAATCAAGAAATACTTTATCCACCTAGCATGTAAATTAGTTTCTTAAAATCATAAATAATATTATGAACTCTTATTAACAACAATTAAGTATCTGTACTAATAATAGTATTATTATTTTAAAGATATTCCATTGATGTGCCAATCAAGTAAATCACTTGAAGGTGAAACCTTAGAGTTCATTGTGATTTTGATGAAATCTGCTGATACTTTCAACTCTATTCTTATTTCACATTTCAAATCTTTAAACTTTATTTAACCTTATTCTCAGAAGGGATATTTCTTGAGTTAGACACTTGTTATCTTTACAGACCTTTGAACTTCAAGAGAATGACTTAAATGACCATTATTTTTTGTATTGCCAGCCATACATTTTGTATTAGGGTTGATATTCTTGTCTGGGCCACAGGTAGACCAATTTTACCAATAGTTTAGAGATATCTATGATGGATATTTTTATCTGTGAATTTTATTCCATTTGATACCAACGTATTAATGTTGTAAATAATTATAATATATCTAGAAGAAAACCTTTACATATATGTGCATGTACATATTTAGCGACTGTTGGATGTAGGACAGGGAACAAATGACCTATACTACAATGTAGTTTTCTCGTTTGTAATCCATCAGATGCATTCACAAAACACATTTTACTTTACACTGAAATTTGCCAGGAAAATGGAAGTTAATTTTAGAGTAAAGAAGTTATAACTGGCACTTAAATATTCTAAGTGTGATTAAAATATATAAGAACAAATCACTGTTAGGACAATAGCTAACATTTAATGCATTTTTCTAAGTATTTAGTTTTATGATAACTAAAATGTACTGCTAAGTTTCTAGTTAGAGTGCACAGATGAGAATTATTTGTATGAATGGATACTAAATGATTAGATACAACATTATAGGAATTTCTTAATAGCACTGAATGTGTTTGATTTTCTTGCTTCAATGTTTTTGTTGGTTTACTTCATTCCTTTTGCAATTTTAGAGGAAACTTGTCTTTCAGAATCAGTGGATACATTATAAGAAAAATAAATTCATACCCTAAAGACAAGTAGCTTCTTAAAACCTTTGCCATTAGTGAGCTAAGCTGCGGAGGAGGCCAGTGGGTTAATCTTCATGTCTACGTAAGGGGATGTGTATTGCCACTTCTTGCACCAGACTGTAATTGTCTTTGAAAACACTTGGTAAAGATCCAGATAAGTTGAAATCAATCACCTTCTCAATCATTCCATGGCACTTCTCAAGTCCTTACATCAGTAGTAAAAGTGCAAGCATGCATACAATTTTTTTTGCAAGGTAGAAAAATGCTTATAAAAAAACTTTGTCCATTAAAAAATTTCAACTTTATCTAAAGATTCTAGAATTACAAAGGATACAACACAAACCTTTACATAGTAGATAAACTCTATCTATGGGTATTAATTTTCCAGGAAGTTCATCTTCCATTTGGTAATTCAAATAGAAATAAATATTTGTAGCTTCACATTTCATATCATCTGGTGTGCAATATGTCGAGGAAAAATGTTAAACAATTCAGGTGGTTTCAAAATACTCTATTGATTGATAGGTCTAATACTTTTATTTTTACTTTCTAAGACTGTTCTTATAAGCAAGAAGGATAATCAATGATGTGTATGTCTTTTTTTTTCCTGCTTTTCTTTCTTTCTTTTTTTTTTTCACACCATTGACAGAACATGCAGATTTGAACTTGTAGCCAAGAACAACTCTTCCATGCTTCAAATTGCCAAAAGACCCCCAGGGATAGAAACTTGACCTGCTTTTATGAAACCATAGAATTACATTTATACAAGTTACCCCATGGGAAAACAATGAACTGATCCCAATTCAGACCTTAATATTGGAGCCTTCTGGGTCAAATTTGATTTTTTTTTTTTTTTTTTTTGGTGACACCAGTTTGGCTACCATATCTGATATACTTATGTAATGTAAAAATATCCATCAATTAGTGATATTAAACTAATACCAAATAGTATAAAAATTTGAGGCTACTTAACTTTACTCATGTTATTACACTGTTAATTACTTAAAAATATCTTTTGTATATGCTTCCTAGATTTAAGGAGCTTTTACCCAACTTTATTTGGAGTATGAACACATTATTTTTACACTTAATTCCTCTCCAGTAATGAGCTAACCTAAGTGGAAGAAAAATGTTTTAAACAGTTTTCCCTTGCTATAACCTTTAAGAATAAGGATATTTATGTGAGTACGTTTCATTTTCCTTAGTGTCACATTTTTAAATGGTTATAATTTTATTTTTTCTTGAGTTGTAATGCTTAGTTTCCAAAGGACCTAGCTTTGTCTCCATTTGAAATAACTGAACATGGTCAGTAGCCCCTGGGGTGCACAGAAACCTTTTGTATGTTAGTAGGTTTTACTTTAGCATGTGGATGGGCTCAAGTTAGAAGTCTGAAGTTAATGATTTGTTCAAAGCTAACAAAAAATAATGTTTTTTCTTAGTGTCTGGAGTACAAACATTTTATTACATATTCAAATAGCTAATTGATATAAATGATTAGGAGTCATAATCTCTTTGCTTATAAAACTATACCATTTAATGCTTGCAGAGAAGCAAAAGAATACTTACTTTTCAGAAAGTTTGACTTACTATATGCTAAAATCTATATACTATTATACTATAATCTATATATGCAGTTTATAAAAGACATAGCAACACACAGATGCTGGTACAATTAGAATGCTTCCATGAAGTGAGCACATAAAAGGAATCTAAAACATCATTTACTTTTTATGCATTTAATATCTATAAAGCCTCTTAGATGAGCTATTATTGGTTATTTTTCTGCAGTGAATCTGTTTTTGAGTAAAGGAGTGGAGATACAGAAATTATTAAAGTATAATATGCCTTTATCTCCATTAGCATAACTCATGTTTACCAAGGAGAAACTATTTGTAATGATTAAACATACAGTGTTTACTTATTTTTGGCTTTTTTATATAACACTTTCAGAGGAAACAAACTGCTATTCAACCTTACCTTGATGCTTACCACTTGAAAGAAGTTGAAAAACTAAGTCAATGATAGGGAATGTTTCCTGAAATCATCTTAATGCCATATTTATAAAATATCAACATCTGATTTTATATTTTACTTAGTTTGAAAGTTTTCCTTAGCTAGTTGTATGACTTAAACTATGATAGAAGAAAGGAGACATGACAGATCATAATTCTGCTTTGATAATAATAATAATCTATTCTGCAAAGGCAACCTGTTCTGACTTGTGCAGTGGTGGGGATGGGAAGTTTCTATGACGTTTTTTGCCTTCCCATGGCACTCTGAGACTCTATTTCCAATAGTGATTGATGGTACCCACACCATGTGATCTGAAAAAAAAATCAGAACACATTAAAAACTCACTGTAGAAGTGTATGAGAGAGAGAGAGAAAACTTATCTTTTTGGACAGTTTGCTAAAAGTAGAGTAATGCTTGTAAAGGCTTCTGCATGGATTTAAGTTATGTGTTTTCAGACAGACAACAAACTAAATTCCATCTTCTTAAATATCTTTATTATCTGGACTATCCTTTTAACAACACTTTTCCTTTTGGGGAAAAGAAAAGTTAAGTAAATTGTAAAGGAAATAGGAACACTTTACCATGAAATCTGCCTATAAGCATATAGTCAGGATCAAAACAAACCCTGGGTTTTAAACTGTTGATGTCTTGCTTGTATTCTTTTAGTTCCAAGTCTTAAAATGCAATTTATTCCTATTAAAGTATTTTATTCCAAGTTTAGGAAAGAGCATTAGGATAATATGTTTGATCTGGAGTAACTTTCTTGCTCTTTCTGTTGGGAAATGTGCTAAATAAGGGTCCATGACGGGACTGCTGTTTGTTCTTCACAAAAGTTGTTTGTGATTTCAGGTACCCCTGGGAAATCTCTTGATCAGACTCACATCTGTTCCTGTCAAAGTGGGTGCTAAGATACCGGTCACCCAGCAACCATGTCCAAGAGGGAATTGGGCCGATAATAACTTCAAAAAGGAATGACAGATGCTAGATTAGGATGAAAGACAAAACGCATGAAAAATGAGCTTGTTAGAATCAAAAATTTGTTCAAGCACCTTTATGCAAATTAAATGAATATTGAATATTTGCATGCAGTAATTTCTACGTTTTTGTTTGATTGCAAAGGAAAGAATTGTGCATTTAAACTCACAAACGCCACTTCCTTCTTTGTCACTAATTAACATACAAAGCAGAATCTCTTTTTAAAAAATCAGATTAGCCACCTGGGTTCTTGAGTCTCTATAGAGAATGTGACAATGCTCTCCTTATGACAGTGATACTTTCAAGATGACTTAGCTTACCTATTTTTTTTTCTTCCTGTGAAACAGTCTCGTGTGAGTTACGATTATTTTAGAAGAATATAAATCTGTTTCTTGAGAAAGCATTTCAGAAGTAACCTTATCCTGTTGTCCTTGAAATTACTTAATGTACATTAATAAAAGATCACTTGAAATGAGCTCACACCGAAAGCAGAAGCTTCTCATTGACTGGTTAAATAACAATGCCTTTAAGTAAAGGAGAGAGGAATGCTGGATAGGAAAGTGAGCAGGAGATCTCTTCAGAATTTAAGATGCTCCTTGATACACCATAGTTCTTCTATTGAGCTGTTCACGTACTAATCAGAGTTTAGAAGGGCCTGATAGAATGTACTGATTGACAGAGGCTTCTGAGTCTTGGTTTAGCGATGTCTAATGTGGTCACGTAGAGAAATTGATTCTCTTCAGAAATTAATTAATTTTTCATATCGCCTTAAGCTGCAGTTAAAAAGAGTGCATACTTGTCTGTTTTTTCCAGAAATATTGCCTAATCATGTTAATACCATTGCCCCAAGGATGAAAAGATAATTGTACAAATGCATTTGGAAATATGTATCACTGAGTATTTATGATTAAATTATGCAAATGACCCAGCTCTCATCCTTTCCAGACCCAGATTGTCTAATTAGGATTGATATGCTGAATAGATGTTCCAGAATTTGAATACAAGCATGTCCAAGGAGCAGAAAATTGGAAATGACAAGGCTGAAATCCAAAGAAAAGTGTCTTTCATTGCTATACTTTGTTAATGTGCTGTTAGCAGCTGAGGACTGTTTTTTTTTCTCCCTTTGGCTATTTTGAGGTTCATGTGTACTTATTAGAAACAACTATTGAAAACGAGCTGAACTTTAGCAATTGGCATTTTGTTTCTACTTGGCACTTATTGCAAAATAATAATGCCTTGGACATTCAAAGAGAACATTGATAGTAAGCTACTTCAATGTAAATTTAGCCTTGAGAGACTTTTATCCAGTTTTTGAACTGCCAGCATTTCACTAAAGTTAGTTCTCCAACTTGAGCAGTATATGAGTGAAGTACTTTCTAAGGATAAACTTTCTTGAAGCCATACTTCATTCATTCATTCACTCTTTCATCCATCCATCCATCCATCCATGCATGCATTTAATCATTCATTCATCCATAAACTTAATCTTGTAATGGAAGATAGCTGTTTAAGAACAGTTCTGATTAAGGATAAAACACAACACTTTAAATACAACAATGTTTAAATTTGAAGACCTCAGCAGGTTTTCTCCCTCACAATTACCCTCATTCATCTTAGATGGAGGGGTGGTGGTGAGGAGCTAGGACAAGCTTGAACTGTCAGGACTCCAGTCTTTGTAGGGCAGCAGGTAGTCAGTGCCTCTGAACTCACTGGCTCCTGCTCCCCATTTGCAGGATGATGGATTGCAGTGTTTAGTACGTTTCAGCTTTTGTCTGTCATAGTGTGGACAGACAGTACTATCAGTGATCTCAATAGTGATTAGGGAACCCTTTCAAACTACTCCTATTGGCCAGACAGTTTCCAGGAATGTCTGATAAAACATACTCATTGGCACTCTCACCATGTGAATGTGAAGTGTTTGTGCAGATTGTATACACTGTTTAACCAATGCAGAAGTCCACTGAAAATTCATAGATGATATTCCATTTTATAGTAAATTATATAAGACAACACTGACTATTCATATTAGCTAGCCTCAAGTTTAAAATGAATCTGGATAGCATTGGGCAGTATTGCACTCCATCGACTGTGATGTAAATTGTTGCCGTGATCGTCATTACACATCCATTTATCTATCTTGGAGGATGGAATGCAAGGATTTTGTTAAAGCAATAAGACGTGAGCTGCCATGTGCTATTGTGGTATTTGCTTAGTTGTGTGCTCTTTAGAGTTCACAAGTCCAGAGGGTGAATACATTTCAACAACAAGAAATCCACTCTGAAACCACTCCAAATTCTCCCTGGAGTATCTCATTCTATTTATAGAGTGTTGTTAAGAAAAAACAATCTAAAAGAAAAGAATATATTCAGTGAAATTATTCATAGCATAGGAAGAATTTATTTAACGAATGGAACTAAATAAACTAATTTACCAATTATAATATAACATGACTAGTGTAATGCAAGTTATGTGTACTATAGAATGAATTATAAACATGGAATTTTAACTCACATACTCAGTAGAAATAACCAAAATAGTAATCCGGTTAATGTTTTGGAGCAAAAAAATCTACACCAGAAAAATTTACTTGCTTTTAATTTATCTTTATTAAGGAGATAGAAGAAAATGCTTACATGGTCAACACAAAATTATGATGAGAGTAACCCCAGGTATTCAATAATTTCCACTTTTTTATGTTGTTGCTATGATAAAAACCTTTAATTTTTCAGTAAATATTTCTTTTTTAAAAATATTTATTACATCTCCATTACAGTGTCCTCTTTCCATCCCTTCCAGTTCCGCCCTCCTACCCTCTACCCCCTCTCCCTTCCATCCCACTCCTCTGCAGTGGAGTGTCCCTACATAACAGTCCCCCACCCCAGTTCAGTAGTTCTATGAGGGCCAAGAGCCTCCTCATACACTTACCCCCAGTAAATATTTCTTGATTTGGACCTAGGACTGTAAACATACTCACAGAGAACACAGCACACTCGTGTGCTCAGACAAACACACCTTTACTCGTGTACACACATACGTACTCATCCACACTCTCCCACCCCACTCCTTTTGTTATGAACTAACACAACAACTAAGCTTACTTTTGACATTGCCAACATCGTAATGAGGACAGGCGACACTGTCTCCCCCAAGCTATGAAATCAGACATATATTATGCTCCATGCCTTATTTTATGTTAATAAAACAACTTCCAGCTGAAAAGCTGTGCATTCATTTTACATAGTCTAAGGAAATCATTTGCCAGGGTAAATTAAATGTAGAAAGCATATATTATATTTTTATATAGAAATTAACATAACTTCTTTTTAAAAATCAAAGTTCTTTAGAATTTACATTGTATATAGTGAAGTAATGTAGCCCAATGAAGAGACCATATCTCCTGGAAATGCTATGAGGTAAGGAATTTTTACCAAGTCCATTGTATAATACACACACCTCAAGCATGGTAATTATTTTGGTCTCTAGCCTCTAGCACCAGACTGAGTGGGAAGGCCAGGAGATATTCAACAATAATTCAGGCCAAACTACTGTTCTTGCTATGTTGAGAGTTTACTGTGTCTTTCACTTACTAATACTTGGTTATGAATTTTATGGTTGTAGGTAATAATTAGTAGAGACTTTGAGTACTAATTCCTTTTGATGAATAGGTCATAACAATATGAAAGGAGAATGTATGGCATGTAAGAATTGTAGTCTCTTACTGGAGAGCTCCTAGTCTCCTATTCTGTGGAGGAAATTGATTCTCTTTTTTTCAGCATCTATTAATTGCCTGTACCTATTCATCTAAGGGTGAAGGTCTTGTGAGGTTTCTCCTATCCACATTTCCAAAAGGATAGAGAGCCTTCAACACAAGTACCTGTGAG
The DNA here is from genome assembly GCA_907164525.1 of Lophiomys imhausi. Lineage (NCBI taxonomy): Eukaryota > Metazoa > Chordata > Mammalia > Rodentia > Muridae > Lophiomys > Lophiomys imhausi. Next base: position 5,318,651 of record CAJQZJ010018033.1, read on the forward strand.
CAATGCTAAATGGACTCAGTAGACTGTATATACATGTGTGCTCACATGGAGATTTTCACCCCTGTTGTTCATACGATTAGTCTTGTGTTTAGACTCCATAAATACAAAATAATGCAAGTTATTTGTCTTGCTGTATTTAACATAAATGAAAATATTTGTGCTAGAAACTAAATGAATGAGTTTCTAAATGTATATGTTTCCTGTCTGGAAGTATTTCCCAGGGAAGAATGGTAGAATCCCTTTAATCTACTGCACCCCTTTCTAGCCATAGTATGACTCCCTAGCTCCTGCATCTGCATGATAGCTCTGGAATCTTGAGATCTAGCTATGACTTTTTGGTAGATCCATAAATTGGGGGAAATGCAAGTCAGGCCAACAGGTTCAAGTTCTTATTTCTCAGTATCTTCCTATAATGATCCCACCTCTAATGAAGTGAATTACTACTGCTTGAAAAAGGAGAAAAAGGAGTTTTGGCCATCTTAGCTAATAAATCACATTGACTGCCTGGCTGATCAGATCAATTGTGCATAAATCAGTGCCTTAAAGAGTCTTAAAATAAGATTTTACTGGGACCAATCGATCCTCTAGATTGAGTAAAGTCATGGTCTTCTGCCCATAGCACACTGAATATGAGTTTACAATCCTGGCAATGCCTCATGGTGTCACTGTTGAAATGAATGTTGTCAGAGCACAGGGGCGTGGCTTCTAAGTGTAGTTGTCATTGTCAATGTGAATAATTCTGTCCTCCTTGTTTCACTCTTGCTAGCTAGGTTATCAAGAAACTAATTGTTTTTCTTTTTGTTTAGTAGTAGGCTTTGAACCTAGGACCTCATGCACCGTAGGAAAGTGCTCTATTCCTGATGTACTTTCACCCTCCCCCCCTTTATATTTGAGACTCACTAGATTGCTAAAACTGGACTTGAATTCATTCTATAGCTCAGAGAAGCCCTCAGTTTTTCATGCTTCTGTTAGGACTTGGAGCTGCAACACAACTGTGACAGGAGGCTTTGTCAGTAGTGAATGTTGATGCATATGAAAGCAGTTTCTGAAAGCTTGAGCAGGAAGAATGATTTTTTGGTAAATATTTTATTAGCAAGGATGTTATACTGCTCTGAATATTTCAAAGGGGGAATTGCTACTCATACCCCCAAAAGTATTTCATTATCACAACAGCTGTGTATATGTGACTTACTTATCTGCAGACACCATGGAGTCTTGAGAAAGAGTTAGAGCGCTTGATTTCATGTTTTGCTTATATCCACTAATACTTACGTTGTTAGTCTTGCTAGCCCCAAGACCCAGACTCAAATGTAAGGTGGGAATAATGGTAATGGTTTCCTACCAACTTCCAAGGGAGGTTGTGAGGAAATGATGTGATGATAGTTGCTTCAAAACACTTTAGAAATCATATTTTTTCAAACTTTATCTTAGATACCAAGCTAAAATGTTAAATTATTTTTACCAATTCAAAGAATAAAGAAAAATTTGCTCTGGTACTTCCTGCAACACTGTGCATTTATTTCTAAGGAAAATCCAAACAAATCAATAAAGAGTATGTGAATTTGAATTTTTATAGATATAATACTTATTAAAACTTTGTTATTCTTAACATTCAAAGATATGTTTTTAATTTTATATTAGAAAGTTTAACACTGTGAGGAAGAAGATAAAAGAATGTGTGGTAAACCTAGGGGGAGATTAGCTTCAATACTTCCAATGAGTTGTCTTGTTGCTTCTGTGCACGCTGGAGAGTGTAGACAAGCTTAAGTTAAGGATCACTGAATCTTGAATTTCATTCTAAGTTGACCAAATCATTCTGTGCTGGCTAAATGTTCAAAATATTTTAGGATAAAGACACATTTATAATTATTCATTATCAAATATCCCATACCCTTCAAATAGTGATTTGTCTCTAATCTCTTCTTTTGAAAATAAGCTTGTGGTAGGCTTACATGTTGACCTAAGATTTTAGTCTGAAAATATTTTATGGATTTATATGGCCAAAAATGTTGCTTCTTCCAAAATGCTCTTCTGCCTTTGAGGATTTATAGCATGTTTGTTTTAATTGTGTAATATGCATCATTTGTTCCTATTAGATTCTAAAACTTAACAGGTGGTTGGAATTTGATCTGAATGATTTTTTTTCTCTGCACTTGTCTGTGAAAGTTCTACTTTCTTAAATTTACCAGAGGAGTGGAAGTAGAAAAAGGCAGGTGTTTGTTATTGCTGTTTCTGTTGCATTTTCCTTGATGTACCTAAATTTTAGAAATTTAGGTGACGAGATGTTAAGTTGTAATCTTAAGAGTATTAGCAAATTTTATAACTTGGATGAATTTAATTTCTATTGACTACTAGTTACATTCCTGGAATTATTATACAGGAGTATTGTGCATCTCTTTGCATTAGAGCCTCAGATACTTTATAATAAAGACAGTTGACTTTCTTATTGAATTTTTGTTTCATATTATTGAATAACAAACACACTTTAATTTCTGAATAATTAACACATTCTAGTGGTAATTTACACATGAATATCAAAACATTTTTATGTGTTCAGACACACATACACTTATAGGATTGAAAGTTTAACTTGATCTTCTTGATTGTAATTAATTTTGCTTATCATACTAATTTTGAACTATAAAAGCCATAATTCTTGAACTAGTCAATAATTTTAACTGAGAGATACTATCAAGAATGTATATATATATATATAATTACAAAAATGTAAATATATATACATTTATATGCACTTACATAGTTTCATGTTGTTATCTTTGTTGTTATTATTAACTAGGCAATACAGTGTTTTAGATATCTGCTTTCATTTCATATAATAGCTATAAAAAGTACATTTTGTCTGAATTTAGAAATAAGAGCATTGCAGATCAGAGCTGTTAATTAGGTTGCTTACTTAACACCCATCCTGAACTTCCAGCTCCTGGGGATCCAGTGTCTTCCTCTGGCTTCTGTGTTCACCTGTACTCATGCATGCACACTTCCATTCACATACACACACTTTAAAAAATAATTGTGTTGCCAATATCTTGACCAACTTGTACATTGAGATGGTTAATGGGAGAAGGTAATACAGAGATAAAAATGGATCACTCTTACTTCTTGCACTTTCGTGATAGCTGTTGGTCCATTCTCCCATAGCTGTTCCTTAATTCTATTTGGATATTGTGTTCAGACTAAAGCACCGTTACTCCTGGATATAGAAATGTTAGGGTGGCTTCTCTTCTCATTCATGGGATCTTCTTTAGATTCAGCTCCATCATTCCATGTCAGTGACCATCTGGATCTGCTCTTCCATCCAAGCAATTCAGCATTTTTTTGATGACTTTATCTCACACCCCCAAAAGTACTTGATATTCAAGCATCTTTATATTTCATAGGAAGAACAGGTTTGTCAGATTGTTTAAGTTTTTTGAGTTGCAACTTCCTTTATCAGATAAGTTCTTCAATGTGCTCACCTTGGAAAATGTGGTAAATAACATTCATTGCACTGGGCTAATTATGCATAGAAAATGATTCTATTTCTATTCCCAGATATCTTGTTCTAAGGTAAGAAGTTAATTGTGATTTAATGTCTTACCAAAGTATTGAATAGTAAGAGAACACACATGTGTGGTACTCTCCATAACTTAAGGAAAAAAGGTTATAATTTTTCACTAAATCAAGAGTAAGTGATTCAGGTAACAGTGCTTTTATATAATATTTACCAATGAGTCATATTATTGTTTTTTATTTTGCTTGTATTTTTTGAAGTTCTATATGTAGCCCAGTTGGTCTCAACCCAACCCAAAAGTTCCATTTTATCATTTTGAGCATGGTTTTTCAAATTACAATAACTAATATTGATAAAGTGTTCAGCAATTTTTAACAAAGTTCAGCCTGTTTGCCATTGAATGCACTGGTGTATGCTGGTTGGTTGGCTTTTCTTTTCTGCTGCTTCTCATATCCCTATCTTGTGCTTTGATGGTCCACGGTTCTGTTCACTATTTATTTATAACCTTGCTACATTTCAATCTAGTGATAGTAGGTGTCATGAAGTCAATTCATGGAATCCTCGGGAGTATGGGCCCTAAAATGATAATTTTAAGCATATCAGGATCACTTAGTTTTAAATTCTGTTAGTATATCCTCATGGGAGTCTCAAATTTCTATTTCTTTTTTTGGTAACTATTCATTGCTGAAGATTCAGATGAGGGTACTTCTGTGGAAGGATGGGAGGAAAGAAGCTGCTTGCATTTCTTGTGGACTAGTACTCTTCTACTAAATTGGATTCTTTTCATCTGTGACTTTCTTAGAGCAAATACTGCAATGCTTTGCAAGTTGTATGCTTATTTAAATGTATTTAAGAGATAAAATCTATCACACTTAAGCAATAGGCAAACCTGCATATAACTTTAATATAAATATATCTTCCCAAATGATCTTGATAGAATACACAAAGCTCTTTCATTTGGCTCAATATGATGACAAAAAAGAGTGTTTCCACTGGGTGTTAGGATATACCACATTGATATGATTCCTGTATGTGTCTAATAAGCAGGAGAATTTTCTTGAAGAATTTCAAACCTTGCTGTAATATGTCAGATTTTTAACTTGAAATTTGATCATTTGGAAAAATCAAATAGATCATGAGGAACATCATTATGATACTTTAAATAATCTGAAATAATATATGACAGTAAAAGAAGGGAAGGAAAAATTCATAATGCATTTTTTCTAATGTTAAAGAAAGAAAAGCATTTTTTCAAAAACTTTGAAATATTTTTGAAAATTGAAAGTTCCCTTAAGCAAACTCCATCTAGCCTGAGCAGTAACCTTGATGGCCACCAAATGGGCCTTCAGATTTGAAAGGATTTTCAGTTCTTTGTCAACTTTGCTGGTATCATTGTAGTGAGAAATAATTTAATATCTTAAGATTCAATGCTGAGAAATAGATATTAGGTTTTGTCCTTTCTCCCTTTTACTAGGTACCACATTATCCTTACATCCTCTACCCTGACCCCACTCTGGCATCTGAGACAGAATCTAACAATGTTGCCCAGGTTGAGACAGTTTTCAAACTTGGGATCCTCCTCTGTCAACCTCATCAATGTTGAGTCAGAGGTGTGCACCTCCACGCCTCGATTTTCTTTCTACCTCTACTCAGGATCATGTCTTAATTTCTCTACTCTTCACTGCATCAGTGTCCTTTCCAACATTGTTCAGTTGAATTTTTTCCCCCATAATTTGCTTGCAATATTATTTTTGTATATATTTGTCTCCAATTTCACAAACAGCTGTGCTTGTTTAAGTGAGACAATGATAGTTTTATAAAGAGTACACTCAAGGCTGAGAGCTTTAACTAAATTGAATTTTCACCTACATTTCACAGTGTATTCATGGTGTGAAGTGCTTCTGTTCAAGCATCATTCTAGTGGACTAAGAAAATGTGCATATTCAATCTCTGACAAAGAGCTCAAGTTTCAGAGTTTTGTGGGAGAAAGAAAAATAAATCAAAAATTGGTTCATTTTCAACAGGGTTCTTATCCTAGTGCTAGTTTATGTCGCTGCACCGCATATCTGAAGATTAGAAGATTATATACATGCCATGTTGTCTGAGAGTCTGGAAGAATATAGTGCACTAGGTAAGAAGTGGATATAGAAGAACAGATATTGAAAAATATTTGTTAATCTTTTCTGCTTAACTTGCATAGTAAGTTCCAATACAGCTTCAAGTACAAGCACAAGTCTACCTCAAATAAAATACATAAATCCACCAACCGACCAGCGCTCATTTATTCAATATTGTGATTTCTTGTCTTCCACAAAGAATTTTGAATTTTAGGAGACTTAGCTTCCAGGAAAAAAAAAATGTCTTCCTTATTTTCTGAAGTAGATTCTTAAAAACACTTAAAGTTTATTCTTTACGTGTATGTGTGTGTGTGTGTGTGTGTGTGTGTGTACGCTTGTGTACACCCACACATATGCTCATGCATGTGTGTGTGTGTGTGTGTGTGTGTGTGTGTGTGTGTGTGTGTGCGAAGACCCCCACCCCTTGGCTTAGAACACCATGAAACTCTGAAAATAAAGGTGTAGGCTAAGAACATTGCGTGCATGTATGTTCTTCCTCAACTTTACACATGCCCTTTTGGAGGACAGAAGAAGTGATAAACTCCTCCTTTGGTTCTATAAATCACATTTCTGCTGGAAATCCAAATTTAACAACTAAACGATGAAAAAATTAAATTAAGATACACATGCTCAGATGCAGTATGACCATGAGAAGTTACAGTGTTCCTTTTATATTCTTTACTACTTTTCACTACTCTCTACTTTGTACTATTCTCATTTTATCCTTTTTTTTCTGATTTGGTTCATTTTTCATGCTTTTTATTTTAACTTTGTAGTATTAGCAAAAGACAGACATGGATCAACAAGTTGAAATACTTTCAAACTAAGACCAAAAGTAAGTTAGCTGTAATCTGCAAATGCTTGGAATGATGACAAACATTATGAAATAAAGTTTTATTACAGAAATATAGATTGGTTATATTGGAGATTAGAACATATATGATATATGAAGTTTAGAATACCAGGCAGACTTGCAAGTCCTTGCCATCTTGGAAAGAGACTTATGTGACACAATTAATGAATTTAAAATTTACGTTGGGGTAACTACAAATCCTCTGGATTCTTCTTTTCTTGGAAGATTTTTAATTTGATAAAAGTCAAGACTGTCCAGGCAGCCACTGGTATGTCATTTCTTAGTTTTGGAAGCTGCAGACCCTGCACTTCCAATATAATCAGATATATTTATCCCTCTCAGGTCTCTGAGGTGGTTGAAGAATAGATAGCTAGAGTCTCATAGTTAAATTTTGAGTTGTTTAGGAATCAAGAGGGTGTTCTGGATCTAAGAAGATGTTTTTAAAATTGTGAAGGAAGTTAGTGTGAAAGCTGAGTTAGATAGAGAACTTTAAACTCATGGAGATGGTTAGATAGTAGAATGTTAAAGTCAGGTGCCAAATGCGTATGGACTGGACATTGGGAATGTATGCTAAGCCAAGCCGTATAACTCTCATAATTGTGGCCTATTTATTTCTATTGTTTTGTATTGTATTTATTGTTATGAGAGAAAGAACCATTTGTTGGACTGAAAGGGGGAGCTGTTGTGGGGGGAAGATATACCTTAAACTAAAAAAAAAAAAAAAAAAAAGGGTAGAGGATGGGGTGTTGAGGGGGAGGAGGGTGGAAGGATGAGACAGGAGGGAGGAGTAGGGAGGGGATTATGATTGAGATGTAACTTGAAGAAATAAAAAATAAATTATAAAAAAACCTACAAAAAAAGTCAAGACTGTATTTGGGTTTCAGATAGACAACTCTGAAAATATGTGACAGTTGAGCTGGACACATTTTAAACCAGAGATGATTATATTAATCGAGATTTAAGTGAATGGGGTTTTATGTAAAAGTTGGAGAAGGTTGTGAAGAAGAAAACAGTAAATGATGCTTTAAACTACAGGAGATTACTTGAATGAGCTGCCTAAGGAAAGAGTTACTTTACTTGCTAGTTTTAGGTGAGCAATAGGGAGTTTGGTGAGAATTTTGAAACTTTGAAGTGATAGTTGTAGCCACAGAATAATGAATGGAGCTCCAAAATTAGTCTATAAATTAAGAAAAAAAATTCAGCTTCAATATTTTTTATGTTAAGTTCTGATGTTTTCCCCATCTTCTGGTTTCAGACAACTAAATTAAGACTCAAATTTTATGAAAATAATTTTCTAATTCTCAGAGTTCAATATTATTTTCTGTTACGAATTATTTGAAGTTAAATGGAAGTCGTATATAGAGACCTGCAAAGATCATGTCTCCCTCTGTTGCTGAGTCATGGGCTCTAGCAAATGCCTTTGTTGTATTTGGCCTTACACATGTGATCATAACAAGTGTCAAAGGATGAAAACAGTTTGTTTAAAATTTAACGACAAAATGGCATTGAATAAAAATCAGAGTTCTGCTAAGAGAATACCTTAGTCACTTAGATAACCTTTAGTGCAAAAGCTAATGCTGACCAGGGAGATAAATACCTCAGATCCCAGCGGCAGTCTTAGGCCTTACAGTGTGCTCATGGATTAACTCTGCCTCATTTCCTTCAGGGGCAGTGGACAAGGCAAACATAGAGGATGTGCCTTTAAGGTAAATACAGATAATTAGGAAGACCACATGAAATCATAATAGCACTGAACACATGACGGGGCATGAGATACTGTAAACGAACTTCCTTCAAAATCGCTTTAGCTCACCATTTTCACAGCAGCCCATTTACAAATAACAGTGCACATTGCTTTCGACATCTTCGCTTGTTCAGTGGAATTTGCTGTAACTATAACTTCATTTTCTTGACAATGCTACTCAGGGTCTTATATTTTTAATATCCTTATGCAGACTTTTCGTACTAATCCTATGGATTTGTGTGTACATGTATATCTATTGTTTTTAAAGCATAAGAGAATGCCTATAATCTGAAGAAACCAGAAATTATATAATATCTGGTAGCAACCTCTTTTGTGTGGGTGCTAAGACACCTCCATGACTGTAACTCCTTACTATGACACAAAGCCATATATATCTAAGCACAAAGTCTATCCTCTGCTTTTAAAACTTCTGTAATAGTAAAAATTTCTTCACCTCCAAATGAGAGCCGCCTAGTTAGCTTTACCTGAATTGATCTCATTGTAAAGAAAAGTGGTGTATTTGGCTTATTGTCTTGTAGATTCCAGTCTATAACCCATTAGCCCAGTATTTTGTGTCTATGGTGAGGAAGTATATGAAGGCAGATCCAACCTGCTCACCTCTTCACTAGGAAGCAAAGGGGAAAACGAAGGATCTGGATTTCACAGATCCTTTCCTAGGACATGCTTCCTGTGACCTAACTCTTTATCTGCAGATCTCACCTCAAATGGTCCTGACTCCAGACTCCACAACGCTGTCACTCTTGGGACCTAACTTTTGTCAGGTCCTCCTCTGCAGGATGCTTAAGATCCAAAATATAGCAACAAGTCTACCTGAATTGTTCTTTGTTTTGTTTGTGTTGCACTGTTTATAAGCAATTCAACGCAAGGTGGACAAAATACTGCAGGATAAGCCAGTCTAGTAGGCCTTTGTAATTAGGAACTTCTTGGGTTTCTTGTGATATAGTCATTCTGCCTTCCATGAGTCTTCCCTTAGTTTATTGAGGAGAGAATACAAGTAGTCTTTATTTTCACCTATACCTAAGCTATCTGTTCTTCCTACCTAACCTGGGGGACACTGGATATAAGATTAATGATTACTCTAATTTCCAGTTCAGTTCTTTATCACATTCTCAACTGTTCATTTAGGCAACTTACAACTGAACGATTAGTATCATTTCAAATTTGTTTAAATGTTAAGATACTTTTGGATATCACTAAAATTGTGAAATCCAATAGCAATGTCACAATAGACTTATTGAAAAGCACTCAAAAGAAAAAAAAGTTTTGCAAATTATTATTTGTGAAATATAATTCAATGAATAGAGATGTAATACTTGAAATGACAAGATATGTTTGATAAATATTAATACCATATATTACCAGATGTTAATATTTTTTGTACCTTAATCTTTTCTTATTAAAAATATTATTATACTTTATTACTTCAACAATGAGCAGATCTTGCATTTTGTGTGTGTATGACATAGCAAAAACTGCATTTTAACTATATAATTCATATTTTTCATTTATCTAATATGTCACAGCTATTTTTTCTATGTCTTGTATATTCGAGTGAGTATAACACACAAAACCCAACATGCATAGACACTATTTTAGCACTCAAGGTTGGAGAAGGAGTGAAAGAAATATATCATTAAAATGATAAATTAGAAAAGCATATAGATTTAAACTGGCGTCATAGAAATAGAACATAGGGAGGAGAGTTTATGGTTAGAGGAGCACAAGCAGTGATATTTTAAAGACAGTGATAAGAATGAGAACTATCAGCCCAGCTCTGCCAAGACAGGGTAGGCAAGTCCTTCATAATTCCTGCTCTACAATCAATGTCTGTCAGAGAAACGGGGCCAAATGGCTGAAGATCGATGCTGTAATGTATGGAGAGAAAATGGGAACTGTCCAGGCAGTCACTGGTATGTCATTTTTTAGTTTTGGAAGCTTCAGGCCCTGCACTTCCTATATAATCAGATATATTTATCCCTCTCAGGTCTCTGAGGTGGATGAAGAATAGATAGCTAGAGTCTCATAGTTAAATTTTGAGTTGTTTAGGAATCAAGAGGGTGTTCTGGATCTAAGAAGATGTTTTTAAAATTGTGAAGGAAGTTAGTGTGAAAGCTGAGTTAGATTTAGAACTTTAAACTCATGGAGATGGTTAGATAGTAGAATGTTAAAGTCAGGGGCCAAATACACATGGACTGGACATTGGGAATGTATGCTAAGCCATATAACTCTCATAATTGTGGCCTATTTATTTCTGTTGTTTTGTATTGTATTTATTGTTATAAGAGAAAGAACCATTTGTTGGACTGAAAGGGGGAGCTGTTGGGGGGAAAATACCTTAAACTTAAAAAAAAAAGAAGGGAAGAGGATGGGGGGGTTGAGGGGGAGGAGGGTGGAAGGGTGGGACTGGAGGGGGGAGTAGGGAGGGGATTGTGATTGAGATGTAACTTGAAGAAATAAAAAATAAATTATTGAAAGAAGAATGAAAACCGTCCTTCTGAGAAGTGGCGTTCGAGTCCACATTTGAAGAGGTAAAAAGCTCCACGGCGTTCAAGTGCTTCTTTCTCTTTGCGTTTTCTCTGATTTTGATTCTCAAGTTAGTACAAGAAAGGTGGGAACTCATGTTTGATTGGATAACAAACTGACTTTTAAAACTTTTCCTCCCTTCAAGTTGGCATGGGTAAGGCAACCATAAACTTTCCTGGTCAAACTAGGACACTTGTTAATTAGCAGAAGGTCATTTTTTGGGGAACAGCAGAATGATGGATACCACCTGGACTGTATAGTCATGGGGTTGTAGAGCACTTTTTTTCTCCATCAATACATACAGAAAATAGCCTTTAGCCTAAACATGAAGAAAAATTTAAAGGTATGAGATAATTTTTGCCTAAGGAAAATTTTGAGAAGACAAAACAAATTACCTTTCTTGGAGGCAGTCCAGAAGAACAAAAATTTTAACCTTATTTTGGTTTTCATTTTAATAACAATTACATTAGTTCTTTTTTTTTTTTTGGTTTTTCGAGACAGTGTTTCTCTGTGTAACAGCCCTGGCTGTCCTGGACTTGCTTTGTAGACCAGGCTGGCCTCGAACTCACAGAGATCCACCTGCCTCTGCCTCCCAAGTGCTGGGATTAAAGGCGTGCGCCACCACCGCCCAGCTCAATTACATTAATTCTTATGAATGCCAGTGATTCTAAAATTGATTTAAAACCCATCATGTTAATTCAGTCTTCTGTATAGATTTCTTTCTTTCATTTATTTCTTTTAGTACTTTTGCTTAGTTTCTTGTTTTTCTATATATCCCAGTAAACAGGGAAAAACAAGTAAAGCTTGTCTTGGCAGGCTCTGGGTAACTTATTCATGACGCATAAGGGATGATTTCTTCCTTAATCACCTAGCAGCTACTGTTTTTAAACAACTTCCTTTAGTCTATTTTGGTTTTATTTTGAAGGCATGAGCCAACATTCTCAAAGTTTTTGCTAGAGTTTCCATTAATACACATGGTGAAGGAATAATGAATTTTGGTAGGGAGTCGGGGAGCAATGGGAAAGATGTTGGCAAGCATTTGTCTCCTTTTCTTTGTTTGCCAAATTCCTGGGCTGATCCTTAAATCTAAGTTGCTCTGCTGTGCATGGACAGCCATTGAGAGACAGTCAGGCAGGAAACAGTGTAGGAGGAAATCAGTGGCTAAAAAGAAATCATGGAGAAGAGACTCACAGTATCTGAGATTTTTCAAATTCTAACACATATCCTGATATCTACTTAGTTTCCCCAAAGTATATGGTTCTCTGATTCTGAACATGCAAGTAAATGCTGTATTTCATAGTTATTTTAAAAAGAAATATCCTTGGTTTCTCTACAACTACCAAGTAAAAAAATGTTGAAACGTGAAAAACCAAACTAGTTTTAATAGCGTGAAAAAAAAAAAAAAACTCCTTTGTCACAGAAATGCTAAGAAGGATACATCATTTACAAAATGAGAAAAAGGGTCAAACTTAGACTGGGGCAGAGGGTGGACACTGGGAATAGAGGCAGTAAAGTGTGGAGTTTCTCAAGTGCTGACTTCATTCTTGGGACTACTTTGTTTTATATAGATCGTGATTCTACAAACGATGTCCCATAATAGCAGTTCAGAGATGCTCTGGGGTGAAATAGCTCTAGATGGTGGAGATTAGGTAGATACTCTAGGTCTTTGGGGCTGGTTTACATCACAGGCTTGTAATATGAGAACCTTTGTCTTATCCATTTTGCCTCTAATCACGTTTTTCATTTCTTGTGTGTGCTTCCCTCATAACCCAATTTTTATGTCATAACAGTTGCTGTATCAGCATCCTTCTCTTTCCAGTACTCAATTTTAAACAGCCTCATTATGAAGAATATAGCACTTAAAAACATGGCACAAATGTGTATTACTGCAGCACAAGATAAAAGAAATTATTGAGAAATGCAGAGTGCTCAAACAAGTTCATCCTAAGGGACATTTCACTATTTTAATTGATTTTTTTCTATTCATTTTATTAATAGTTCTTGGAGAAGGAAATTGGCAAGTTAGCTCATGAAAATAAGGAAACGCTTGACTTAACTGTGATGCTACTGGTGGGTTCACACCACTGTAGAAAAGCTGACCACATCTTAAAACAGTCTATAATGAAAAACAAAACAATCAAGGACACTTAGCTCTAACTTAGCTAAAATCAATTTGATTTTTCAAATACTATTTGTTAATAGGTAGAACAAACACAACATTCTCTTATTTATGGGAACTTTTAAAAAAGAAAAACACAGGAAATGCAATCTAGTGTTTTAGGAACATTTACTATGAAGGTATGTTCTTATTCCAGCTTCTTAAACCCATTCCTAGATATAATATTATGGTCCTGTTAGGTCTTCAGTGGAGTACTCCCTCTGCCCATGTCAGAAAAGTTTATTTGGTTAAATTGTCATAAAGCTGAAAAGCTCAAAGGTTTTCAAAGTCCAGATTCTATGGCTCAGCCAAAGAACTAACTGGTGGCACCTCTGTACCTTGCTTGTTAAGTTTAATTATCCTCACTTCCATCCAAACCATCAATATTGTAAAAACAATTGCATATATTATTAGAGCATGGAAAACTTAACTCTAGTCTTGTCAGGGTTGTTTCCAACAATTTCATTTACACTCCATGCCACTATGCATAAATCAGAATGTTGTTTTCTAAACATAAGAAGACAAAGTAAAACCTATGAAATTTGGAGAGTACCATGTGCCTCTCTAAATGATCCAGTCCTGTTTCTGAGTGAAAGTGACCCATGTCCAGGGACCACACAGCCTGTAACTCAGAAAGTCTGGAGTGCAGACACCACTGAGCCCAAGCCTTCTCAATATTCCTGACCCAATATTACCAATGGATCTGGCACTCCAAGTTTCATTTACATCCCTGTTACCTTTTCCTTTAAAATAATTTTCTTTAGTAGGTCTCGAAGCTTTTTTTTCATATCAATCAAAGAACTTTCTGAAGTGTATATGAACAACATGTATGTTATTTCAAACGCTCTATGGATTTTATTTGCTTTTAAAGAAAGGAATAATAAATAAATAAACAAACAAATAAATAAATAAATAAAAATAAGGAAGGAAGGAAGGGAGAGAGAGAGGGAGTCAGGTTGTTTTCTTTAACTGACTTCTCTCAAAAAGGAGGAAAATATTTTTTGCCTTTTTAAAATCAACAGGAGATAGGTAAGAAGTAGCACAAGGTGTTTCGGTGTTTGGCCACTGAACTTAACAAAATATAACAGAAATGAGAGGAAACAAAATGATAAAACAAGTGATCCCACGGACCATAACAGATGGAATACTGTGTACTCTCAACATTTTATGCAAGTTTTAAAATATAAAATTAGTATTCAGACATCTTGCAGTTTCTCTATTTATACCCATTAAACAGTTAAAGCCTATTTTTTTTAAATTTATATGAGCCCCAGGCATTTCAACTAATACTAACTTTAGACAATATTTAACATTCTGGAGTCAATTTATGTTGTTATTGGTAAAAACAATATTCCCACTTTAAAAATGAATTGTTGACTTATTCTTTGTATTCAAAGGCAGTGTAATCATTTAAGAGGAAATGAATATTCTGTTTTATTAATATGAAGCCCACTTCATTTATTCCTATTTAGTTGTCTTCTCTTTGTCAGGATGTAGACTAATGAGAAATTGTAGAGAGATCCTTTACTGTCTAAACACCCAGCACACAAATGCTTCTCAATAGAAATAACACACAAAATGTGTTCAAAGACAATACATAGCCTGAGAAATTCTTGTGTGCTGACAGCTCTCCAACAGTGTTATCACAGCAGGGAGACATCAGTTGAAGAAACAGATAGTGACCTCAAAAAAAAAAGTCTGGTCAGCGGTGTGGACAGGGTTTCACAAGATTATAAATCACCCCAGGGTCGCTCTGTTCCCACCATAAAGAGAGCATGGCCATTTTATTGTAATCTAATAAGAGCTAGGACCAAAGGACACTCCAGTGTGTGTTTGCTAAAAAAAAAAAAAAAAAAAATCTTGATTACAGTTTCAAAACTATACAGTTTCTTTGCTATTGAAGTGTAGATTATAGGGGTTAAGGCCCTGTTAGGATTGGATTACCTTTTATAGCTGAATGTTATCCCCTGGTCCATGAATCAGAAAGTACTTAAATTAAACTGAACATTTGTGAGTAATCTCAGAATGTAGGCTTGGTAGTAGAGAATTAATCATTATTTGGTGGTAGATTATTAAACTGTTCAATTGAAGGGGGTCTCTCACAGAATCAGAAAATTAACTCTGTGTCAGGTATACATTAATAATGTGGGACATCCTGTATGTAACATGTTATGTTAGGATTGGTTTCAGTAGGAGTGAGTCAATGAGAGAAAGCACATTTACATAAAGTGTTTGTTACAGGTAATATTAAGTCTGCATTGAGTTTTAAATTTTGTGGATATTAAATAATTTTCACAGTATACCTTAAATTAGTTTGTGCATTTATTTTTTCTGTAATGCTGTTACACTAAAACTACACAGTTACTGAATATTTCAGATGATCTATTCAACATCAGCAAAACTAATGATCCCATCTTAAGAATACTAAGGAGACCAATGTTTCTCTAAGTTAGACTGAGCATTGAAGAAATAGTATTGAAATTTTGAAGGAAAGCCCTTGATTTAATGGCATTCTAAAATATCCCATGCTTCTTGATTTGACCTTAGAATCGCCCATGAGGAGTACAAGAAGATTTTAACTTTATTCAGTCACTTTATCATTCAGAATTAAGCTTATTCAACACTATTTGATCTCTACATATTTATGGAACCATAATTGGGAGTCTTACCATTTAAATGTATTTTATTTCTCAAATTAGCACCTTTGCCTTGTCAGTTTGCTTCTGGGGAACCATGCTGACACCCAGAGATAAGTACTATCTGGAGCTATTAACCCAATGCTGATTGTTCAGAAGCCATCATTACGAGAAAGAAACAGGGTAAGGAGTTTCTGCTAAGGATGTATTTTATGCTATTTTTCCAGACCCAAAAGTAAATAAGATGGAGGTTGCAGGTTTTCCTTTCATGCTAAGCTGAAACTAAGCTCTGCAGACTGCTTGTCTGGTTTCTCTTCTTTTCCCTTTAGGAGTTGTCACAGACCCTGTGGATTCACATTCACTTTCTTGAGCAGAGATGAATGCAAAAGGGAATTCTGTCTCCCGAAGGATATTAGCCTGGTCGGTTAAACATAGTGGGTCTTTAATTCATCTCAGTGTATTTTCCACTTGTCAGTTTCTCTTTATTTCTCCTTCATTTATATATGTCTAAGTAGGGGAGTAGGCTGATGTCACAGGGTCTCTTTAGAATTTGCTAACTCCAGGGCTGTTCAGTGTGCTACTAAATGAACTGAAACCTTGATAGGCAGGCAGGTTCCACTCTGTTATGAATTTAACTGAGGGGAGAGCACACTACTTTTGTGTTTTTATGAGCTGGCATTGGCTGGAATAGCACAAGCTGTGAAGGCCACAGTAACTACAAACAATGACTAGGACAAGAGTAGCCAGTTTCTTATAATAGTTCATACTGTCTTCATTTTGTCTCCTACTGGCAGCAGTGAGAATGTTGTATATAGAAGTATGAAATTCCCAAATAACTAATAAACATATTTTAAACACACATATTTGATTCCATCCTCTCAGACCACTAGTCATTCTGTCAAGGCTGTAGATATTTTGTTTGTTTGTTCGTTTTGGTGCTGCAAAAATAATGTATAAATAAGTGTCTCTACTTAAAATACCTGGTTATTTGAGAATGGTAAGCTATTTTGAATTCCTGGGAGTAGAAGAAAGAAAAACTCCTTTCCCTCTCTATTCCCCCTCTCTCCGGGTAAAGAGTACACCTTAATCCATAGCAACCTACATGTAACACTGACAATCCTCATGTGGCTGAGTTGCAGATAACCATTTGCTTTACATATACACCTTGTAATCTTTATTACTAGAAGCTCTCAGATACAAAGTAGATAAGTGTAAATACCACCAAGAATTTTTGTTAGTGACGCTGAATAGCCTGGTTAAGGGAGAAAAACAAGTGTGATTATTTTGATTTATCACTTCTGACATTGATATGTATCATACCACTCTATGGGAAAGAAAATGGTTGCATCCGAGGACAGAGATATAAACACTGCTTTGATTACTTGAAACAAACCATTAGGCTTTGATGAATAAACTAATAGCATAGTGGATCCTGCACAGAGAGAATGGGCTTGAAAATGATGGATAAACTAGAATGTCTTGCTTAGAATCCAAAGAAGTCAAAGCGTAGTACTTAGAAAGGATTAAGTACATAAAATAATCGAATTTTGTTTGGATCTATAAGTCTGATTCTTCGCACTAGTACATAGTCATAATATTCCTTTCTTCTACAAAAAAAAGTTCAAATGAAAAAAAATCATTCTGTCAAATTGTGCTTTAAAATTAAGATCATTTTGTTACACCTTTCAAAAATAAATTTCTAGATAAGATTTTATTTATTTTCTCAGAAGACGCTTTTGTATTTTACTTAAAGACACATATCACCAAACCTAACTATGAATTAAAATTTTCATTTCTCTTTTATGATTTATGGGTCCAGATTATATTTAACCTCATGTGTATGTATAAAGAAAGCCTCAGCCTTGCAACTACTCAAATTACCCCATTATGTAGAAATTTTATTAAACATGTGTAGGGTAGCATATTTAAGAACCCAATGCAGGTCCTTTTTTAGCTATCATACGTGAATATGTTGGTGTATACTAAATGTCAGATTAGATAGTTCTGTTCAACATTGTAAACAAAAGTCATGGTCTTCAGAGGACAGCACTTAAAAAATTTATATGGGAGGGTCGTGTCAGGAGGAGCATTGGGAGGAGGATGGTGTGTCAGAATGACAGCAGTAGCTTTTGTTAGGGATCACAGAGCCCAAGACAAGGAGAGGAAGAGAGGGCTCCTCAGGGTGAGCTGTGTCAAGAAGAAATTGATGGAACTTGGAAGAGTATATGGGAGTGGAGTATATGTGAGGATTTGGGGAGTGGAAATGAGAACGGAAAATGATGTGATAATATTAAACTTTTAAAATGGAAGACATAACACAAAAGAGGAAATTGAGTAGCTGAAAAGAGAAGGTCCAGCCACAGGAAGCAAACAGTGTACTCCTTGGGCCTCTCCTAAGGCAGTTAACACACATCTGAAAAGAGAACTTTTCAACAGACTAAAATTGTTTTGTAGATAGGGCTAAATACTTCAACCAATAATAGTTTTAACGCTACAAAGTATGGTTTATAATTCAAAAAAATCTAAATATTTTAATGTTTGCAGACTTACTTTCTTAATTAGCCCACCTTAAATTTGGATGTAGATGATGTACATATAATGACCTTAATTTACCAGTGAGAAAATATCAGTTTCTCAGAGGCTAAAGAACCTGTCCAAGTTCAAAGTTTGGCAGCAAGCTTCAGAGGTAGAGGAGACTAGATCTCACCACTGTCTGCTGCCTTCCTATTAACCTGAGATTCAGTTTATCACTTTTGAAGGATTGTGGCTTCCCCATTCTCAGGGTTGAAGTCTTCCGCACAGGCGTTTAGCTTGGTAAGCAGAGCACAGTAAGTGATGATGTCAGAATGTTATTTTATTTACAGTGCATCTCAATTGCCCACTATACCCACTGGGTCGATAGAGGACAGATGGCCCGTTCTAGGAGCTGAAGATAACAGCTAGTTATGTAAGTGTTGACAGACCACCCCAATTCACTACGTAGGTTGCAGAACCCCATACAGTCAACCGAATGTTATCTCAAGCATTATGATATATACAGATAATGTTAGGTGGATGTTGATTTAATGAAGTAAATACCAATATTCTTTGAAAATGTTTACCACACAATGCAATTGCTCAAATATTCAGCTGCCAGTTTTTATCAGAAAGAACAGAAAAGTTTCCTTAATGAAAGATTTTCTATTTATCCCATGACTTAAACTAAGGAACCCCAATAAATAGCATATTTGTGATTTTCGCCCTTATTTTTCTCTCACTACTTCAACTGGTAGACATAGTCTGAGGTTTTATTATCAGTGACATACATTAAATTATCAATGGAGAAAGGGCACTTTCCCATTGAAGGTGACTCCAATGTTTTTATAAACTTAATAAGGAGTGTTCTGTCAACGACCTTATTCTTTTATGGTACTTTGACAGTCTTTTGATCTGGTTCCCCCCTCTCTTGCTCTCAGCTTCATTCTCCAGGTCTGCTGGCACTTCAGCTATTATGGAATCATTTCCTGGTTGAGTGAATGTTTTCTCAAGGTTTAAACTTAGTGTGCAACCCAAGGATGCCTTACCAATTAAGTTGCATGTTGATTTTGTTTTTAGCTAGCTTGGCATCAAAGGCTGAACTCTGCAAATTAATGAAGCTCATGTTGTAATGATTAGTTTTCAGTTTCTGCAGCCAATATGTTATATAACAAGAGGTCATCTGGTTTAGTGAGTTGTAAATCAGTAGGCTATAGATCCAGCACTGCCTGTACACCCCAGAAGACAATTACTATAAACTTCTTACCTTTGAGAAAGTTGGTACTAGTAATCTCCATTAAGCATATTTGTATCCTTGAGATTGAAATAAAAATCCAACTTCTTCCCATCTATTTCGTTCTATGATTTCCAATAAAATGGCTCTTAACTCACATTGTAAAAGTGAATCTAAGTGGGTATAATGGCACAATCTGTAATCGTAATATTACAGAGGCTAAGGCAAAAGGGTTGAGAATTTTTAGCAAACCTGGGCTGTATAGCAACCTAGGGTACATAAGAAAACTTGTTGTGAACACCAACAGTATTCTAGCATACCAGGACACTTTATCAATGTGGCGATAATTGAGACTAACAATCCTTCCTTCTTGGAAGTTTGTAATCATTTTGTCAGAATAATCTAAGTATCTTTGAGGACTTTGAATAGATTAATTTTATTCCTGCTCCCTATTCTAACTTAACAGTTAGCTAGAATTCCACCGGTTAGCTTCAGTTAAGCAGTCAACGTGTTCTGCATGCCTTCTTTGTCAAGCACTCTTTTTGGATAATAAAGAGAAAATGGCAGATAAGGAGCATTTTCTTTTCTCTGGGATCTGCTGTGGAATATTTTTACTTTTCTCTCTTTCCTTCTCTCTCTCCCTCTCCCTATTCCCCCTCTCATATAAATATAAGAAAAAAGTATTTAGTGTACTTTTAGATACATGAGAACCCATGTATGTAGCAGACACACTTATAAGTAATGGACCAGCTTTTGTTTCATTGAATTTTCATGAGTAAACAATTACTAGGTGCTATAGCAGCAGGAAAGAGGTGTCCTCTCAAAGAAAAAATATAAATCCAAAAAAACAAACCTCAAAGAATGTCATGAACTAGTGTGGAAAGGAGAGGGAAGGCAGATTGCCTGTCTTCCTGGATGATAGTTGAACCTAGGCTTACAGTATGATTATAGAAGGGGACAGCATCTACTGGGACAGTTGGCACTAGTTCAGACTTATCATAAAAAACAAGTTTGTGTAACGCAAACTACAGACTATTAGAAATAGAATGATGGAGGGAAACCACTGAAAGGTAAGAAACATCCCTACCCTAGACTAGTACTTTAATTTTTTTTTCTGTTTTTGACTGACTTAATTAGGAATCATTTAAAGGAACTCAAAACTAGTGTTTAAATCAAGAATATGTCATAAAGAATCGGGATTACAAAAGGAAGCAATAGAATTGAGGAATATGTTTTATATTCATAAGTGTAGACTATATCTAAAATTCTTTTGTTGGTATAAAAGGTTTCTTTTAATATCAGACACTCAAACTGATGTTTCAATGAATGCTTTAAGAGTCTGTTTTTTTTTTTTTTTTTATGCAGCATTTGGGATCTGCACTGACAAGCCAAAGGCAGTGGGCTCAGGGTGTTAATTCTTTCCATGTTTTTGTTTTACATGTGCATGGGCACAGCTGTCTGTACTGTTGCCAGATGTCAGAGTAGGGGCTTCAGGAAGCTTTTCTGCAGATCTGCCATTTCCCAGAGGAGAAATATTATAGCATAAAATAGCACTCGACATATAAATTGTACTTGTCTGTTTTTTTCTTCATTTGTGCATTATAGGTGTTAATCAGAAACAAAGCGCACAGACATGAGTCCAGCCACATCGTGCACTGTTCACAGCAATGTTATCTATAATATCTTAAACAAGAAAACAGTTCACAGTGGCAGAACTTGACAAATAGATAAATAAAATGTGATATAGCCATACAATGGATACAATGTTTGGAAAAACCAAAAAAGACTACTGACACTTTATCAAGTTGAAATTTGAAAACATTGTGTTTAATGAAGGAAATCAGACACAAAAGACTTGAGCTATATCATTCAATTTAGGAAAATCCAGTGTAATAAGCAAACTCTTAAAGTGTGATAAGTTCCTTCATGTGATTGGAGAGTATAGTGGAATGATATTACTAATGGATAGAGAGCTTCTTTTATAGTGGCAAGCAAATAAGCTTTAACGTTAGGTTATCTGCCAGGCAGTGGTGGTGCACGCCCTTAATACCAGCACTTGGGAGGCAGAGGCAGGCGGATCTTTGTGAGTTTGAGGCCAGCCTGGTCTATAAAGTGAGTCCAGGACAGCCAGGACTACACAGAGAAATCTTGACTTGAAAAATCAATCAATCAATCAATAAATAAATAAAATTAGATTATCATATGGCTGTAGAGATGATTCCATGGGAAAAAGTTCTTGAGGAATCCTGGAAACCTGAATTTCAATTCATAGTACCCACATAAAACCTGGCTCCACCAAATGTGCCTGTAACCTCAAAGTTGTCTTGGTGGAGACAGATCCTGGAAGCTCAGTAGCCCGACAGCCGAACTTCTGATTCAGGCAGGGGTTTTGTCTCAAGAGAATAGGTTAGAGACAGATAGATCAAGACATGTGACATCTTCCTCTAGCCTTGGCACAGGTATGTGCAACTGCACATATACACTTCTTGTGGATACTTGGTATCAGCTTCCTGTAGGTACTAGACAACTGTGCCCAGACACACTGGGAATAAAGGCTGAGGAATATGTGGAAGTTTCAATCTGATCTATAGAAACTTACATCATTTTATATATATATATATATATATATATATAATTAATATGAAAAATGATATGGTTTTATTACATAGTATTCAGTAAAAAGTTAATTTTGAGCTATTATAATGGGAAAAAAATGGTAAGTTATCTCTCCTTGAGATCCATAACATAAATGTAATTTAAATAATGAATTTTAGCCAGTTATTGATATCAATCCTGATAAATAATTAGCATCTTGTTTGGGTGAGGAAAATATATTCAATAATTTGTCTCTGTTTTTAAGATAGTATGAACCTCCAAATGAATACCATTTCACACTCAAGTCAGTGAGCCATCATTCATTTAGAGATGCAAACTACTTCACATTATCATTAAACATTGATTATCATATAAATCTGTTGCCTCTACACACATTTTTTTACTTTTAATGTTTGTGATAATTCAGCTTGAAATACCCATTTGATGATAAAGAAACAAATACATTTTATCCGATATAGACTTTAGTTGTATAATTCATGTGACTTCTGGCTATTTGTAATATAAAGTGTCAAATAATTTTCTTAGATTTTCCATGTTTTAGATATAGGCATAACATCCAAGAACATTTCATCATATGGCTTTGATGGTTTTATACCTGAAATAAAAGAAAATGGTTTTCTTGGTGCATGAGTTAAAAAGTTTAAATAAGTTAATCATTTGACTTCATGAAACCTTTTGTTTCTTAGCTTGATAACTCTCTAAAGTCCCAATGCCACTTTTTAGTATCATTGTATGCATACATCTGTAAACAGAAGGTTTAAATAGAGAACCAAATCTTCTTAATTACCAACTTGGATTATTGACCTTTGATTTGTCTTAATAAGTTGGATAATTCTAATCTGTATTTTTAAAAATGGAAACAAAATGGCAAGTATGCAACCTTATTTATTTAGTTTTGGGAAAGGTGTATTAATGAGAGTATTGCCCTCAATTATGTACATGTGTAGCATTAGAAAACATAATTTTGAGTGCCTTGTTTTTCTTACAAGTGCAGTACCGAAAATTATGAAAAGGTATGTGACTATTTTGGGGGACAGTACTCTAATGTATTTTAAAATACATTCTCAAAGATAAACTCACCATGGATATTTCAAAGTTTGAAACTCTAAAATGAAAGTTATATATTGTTTTCCAAATTGGCATGCTATTTCTTTACAATTTCATAGAACTTTGATATTACTGGTATCAAAATCACTAACTTTGGTCTGTTCTGTTACTTTATACTTCTCTCATCTTTTCCTCTGAATATCACATAAGGCCTTAGTAGCCTGTCAGCCACTTACTTCAGCCTGGAGACTTTGACAAACTGTAACATCTTAACCTTCCCTTGAATTGTGGTGTCTACAGTGACAGGTTAATTTCAAATTCAGTCTTGATTGGGCATATGCTACCTTTTACACACTTTACATGACTAAAATAGAGCTGTACAGGATCACTTCATATTCGGAAAGTGAACCTTAATCAAGGAGTGTTTGGTTTTCACCAATTGAAACTTTCTGGAAGCATACAGTGCATTAGGAATAATAAAATATCTGAGATTTACTAGAGACCAAGAGCAATGGAGTGGGAGCAATGTGGTCTCCTTTCATTTTGCCTGCATTTGAGAAACGTGTTACAGAGGAAGTAACTTTGCCCACTTCCCACCTCCAGTTTTATGTATATTATAGTTGTTAATCTATATGGTATTCTCCAAGGTGGTATATTGATCTTTTGTGAGTGTGGCTGTTTAGTACCAACTGAGCAGAAACACCTTTTCCCAACCCCTGTATTAGTTTGTTTAAGAGGATATTTTAATAATTGATATGAAAAAATCATAAGCACATTTAGAGCGGGATTTTATTACATGTTTGTCTCTCTGTGTATTATATATTATAGAAATTGCATATATACATATTAAATATATTGCTTCAATTTAAATGTGGAAAAGAAGAATATGATACTCTATGTGGTTAGCAGTTACCAAGAGAATTATTAAACAATTACTCTTGAGAAGAGGCTTTTGGGGTCTGAATACTTAAAATGGCTACATCTAGGAGAAGAATTCTTTTATATTCACTTAAAAAAGTAGATCATGCTCCCTTCATTTTACTAAGTCAAAAAAAAAAAAAAAGGCAGCAACAATTTCCAGGTCATAGGGGTATTCCAAGCAAAAGTTAAAAGTTGAATGTTGTGCAGAAATAGAATGCATTCAATTGAAGGAATTGAAATAATATTAACAGGCTTTTGGTTTTTAAAACTAAGAAAAATCACATTATAGAGGGAACTTGAGACCATTTTCTTTCCTATCATTTGCAAATGAAGAACTGGTGCTCTACTGAGTGTCTTTGTAAACTGAAAGGGAAGGAAACATTGTCTAATTGTGGGATTATAGACAGAAATGAATTTTAAGTTATTTTTCAACTCTGGTACACTACACAAAGTGCATCACAACACATAAGAGGTTGGAGAAGTGGGTTAGTTCTCTTGAATGGGGTCATCATTTCATCCCTTTACTGGGAGTTTATACAGACATGCCTGTTTTTCAAACACTTAGTGCTGGGCCTAACGTGCTCCAATGGTGTGTTTTAAACAGATCCAGACCCCAAGAGCTACTCTGTCATCTTATTGGCTTTGGTTTAGGTCTTCAAATTTTGTTCTTGATGGATAAGGGTTATACTCTGAAATTTTATCTGACATTTGACTGATGCTGTGAGGAGTATTTAAGAAGAGAATCTTCCCTTTGGTGCATTGGTTGTAGTATAGTTATCCTGTACTATATGGATAAAATCTGACTATAAGTGAATAGATGCCACGTGCATCCTTCTGAGTCTGGGTTAGCTCACTCAGGATGAGCTTCTCTAGTTCCATCCATTTGGCTGCACCAAAGGGAACATGAACATAAACTTTGTTTCCTATCACTGAGACACTTTGCCCTAGTGGCGCTGCCTTGTAGGCCCCCAGTGTATGAGGAGGCTCTTGGCCCTCATATGACTGCTGAACTGGGGCGGGGGACTGTTATATATGTTATCCACTCTACTCCAGAGGAATGGGATGGAAGGGATAGGGGATAGAGGGTGGGAGGGCAGGACTGGGAGGGTTGGAAAGAGGACCCTGTGATGGAGAAGTAACCTGAAGTAATAAATAAATATTAAAAAAGAAGAGAATTTTGAAAGAACTTTCCTCTTCCCTTATTGATCTCTTTTTTTTTTTTTTGGTTGTCTCAATGTGACAACCTTGTAAGAAATTCAGGGGGCAAATTATAAACCTACACTGTCTACGTGGAAATCACACTGTGATGAAGTTCTACACAAGACCATTTACAGTGCTCTTTACGTTAGAACATGAATTGACAATTTCAGGTTTTACTGGTGATTATGTTTTGCTGGTGATTTCTATTTCAAAACCATGTATTTATGGACCAGCTATGAAGTTCACTTGGTAGAGTTCTTTCCCAGCATGCATATGCATGAACCAAGCATGATGTGATCCCAGTGTCCACAAGGTAGAAACAGTAGGACCAAAAGTTCAAAATCATCTTTGGCTGTTTAGTGAGTTTGAGGCTAGCTACAGAAAATACTGTCTGAAGAAAATACCAATTAATTTGTCATTTATTACTTTTTCATCTTTAGTAATGGTTTAATGCATCTCCTGAGAAACTATATCACCTTTTTGTAGCTGTGTGTTGTCACTGTTGCCAGTACAGAAAAACATCTCTTACTTGCTGGTGCTATGTTGAGGGCCTGGGGTTTATAAGACTCTCTGATACACCTTGCCGACCCTCTTTGACAATGCAGTAGATTACTGCTATTCTTAGTGTTTTTCTTTCTTCCACAAGAATTCTTCTCCTTTATGGATCTCTTGGATTTATTTTAGATTTATTATGTAGGAATCAATGAAATGAAACTGAGCTGTTTCTGTTCCATCCTAGCTATCTTCACCCATAACTTCTGAATTGAGTATTTTTAAAATATTTATTTATTACATCAGGTTACATCTCCATCACAGTGTCCCCTTTTCACACCTCCTAGTTCCGCCCTCCCACCCTCTACCCCTAACCCTTCCATCCCACTCCTCTGGAGTGCAGTGTCCCTACATAACAGTCCCCCGCCCCAGTTCAGCAGTCATATGAGGGCCAAGAGCCTCCTCATACACTGGGGGCCTACAAGACAGCACCACTAGGGCAAAGTGTCTCAGTGACAGGAAAAAAGTCTATGTTCATATTCCCTTTGGTGCATTGGTTGTAGTATAGTTATCCTGTACTAAATGATTAATCTGATTATAAGTGAATAGCTGCCACGTGCATCCTTCTAAGTTAGCTCACCCAGGATGAGCTTTTCTAGTTCTATCCATTTGGCTGCAAATTACATGATTTCATTGTTTCTGATGGCTGAGTAGTATTCCATTGTGTAGATGTACCACAGGTTTTTTTTTTTTTTAAACCATTCCTCAGTTGAGGGACATTTGGGTTGTTTCCAGTTTCTAGCTATTACAAATAAGGTTGCTATGAACATAGATGAGGAAACTTCCTTGTGATGCACACTGGTTGCATCCTGGGATGGAGTACACAGCAGGTCCATGGCAATGAGATTTTGCAATTCCCCTTCTCTGGTCTATGGTCTATTTTATCTGAAGAATTATAGGGTTGACCATGTGGAACAATTCTGGGTCTAATATTAGATTTTTCCTTTCTATCCACCCTTCTTTCCTTACATATTCTAAATCTGCCTTTCCTTGAGAACCATCAGGCAAACATGGAATAAAGGAATAAAAACATCAGATGCTCTGGAGCCTTACACGACCCTCTTCTGACTCTGCCATTTGGGCTAAAGGAAACCACGATTAAATCCATGTTTTGATACATTCGTTTATTAATAAAGACACTTAGACATTTTATTGAAACATTTCCATTCATTTCTTGGTTTTCTCTAAATTTTACTAATATTACAGCAATCTTAGTTTTGATAAATGAGACTTTATTTTGAGAACTGATAGAAATGTTGAACTTCCCCACGTGGTTCCCCATTCAATTCAGTATTATACCTGATACGTGGAATTCTGTTTATGTCATGTATTGAGTTTTATTCATTTGAGAAAATGTCAAATCTGTTCCTTGAAGATGAACCCTGAAAAATCCCTCAACAGTGTTCCAAAATGCAGTTCTCATTTCTTTTTAACCAATCTACTCCTTAATACATTTCTCAGTTATCTGATATTCCTCATTATCTCTTCTTTTATGAATGGTAAACATGCGATTACCAACTTTTTTGAAAATGTGATATTTCGCAAAGTGTGTCTTCAAGTGAAGGAAAGTGCCTCATCAGTTCACCAAATTAGAAAACAGTGTTATTTTAGGCAATAGTAATGCCAAGAGCATTGTGTTTTGAAAGCTGGCTCTCATTCAGCTTCTTCCCATGTTTTTTATAGCCACATGAATACTCTCAAACCCACACCTAGAGAACACTCTGTGGACGCTATTACTTGTACAGTCTTGCTCCAAGGAATATTTGGACATTAGCATAAAGGTTGCACATGTTATACAAAGTGTAATTAAAGAAGCTTTGATCCCCAAATGTCAACTAGCTTGCTAAGTGTCATAACAAAGTGTCAAGCATCTGGTATACAGTTAATTTGTAGTCATTAACTCCATATTGTTGATGTGACAGTTTGTTAGCGAAGCAAGCTTGACAGTTGCATTTTGTTCTTGATTGACACCCACAGACCTCCCCACCAGTTTAGTTTACATTCCTGTTGGAGGTTCCTCAGGTTGCATTTTTGCTACTTAATTTCTCTGAACTTATCAAATGAAGTGCCAGTGAAGTTTTAAAAGCATATGCTATAATCATGCAGAATTCCAGCATCCTCATCAAAGATATTCTAAATTTGCAATAATGTTGGAAATAAGAAAAGCTTGTTGATCTTTCTTCAGGAATCAAAGATTTGTTCAAGTGATGTTGACAACATGTACATTATCTTCATGCATAATTTTCACAAATGACATATTTATAATATGGCAATTGCTATGACAATTAATCTAGTCAGCACTAATTTCTTGTACAGTTCCATTAATATTTCCACTTTTCAAAGGCTCAGAAAACAGATAACTAGATACTTCATCATATTCTTAATTGCATTGATTTAATTTAAAGAGTCCATTATAATCTAATTTCATTCCTTTAATGTTTTGAAATTTTAGTTGTATTGAATTATGTTCAACTTGGTTGGTGCCAGGTTTTTAACCTTGGTTATTAATATAATCTTATTTGAACAATGTTTTGTGAGTTATTTCAGACTTTGGTGTCACACATTCTCCCATTATACCAATCCTATATTTATATATGCAAAAATCACTTTAAGAAATAATAAATATGTCTTTATAATAAAATAAATAGTATATGAATTAATTCAAAATATCTTCACTTATCCTACTGCAGTACTAAACTAATAAAAACACCTAATTTATAAGTTTGTACAAAGATCCAGTGGCACATTTACTCTACATCATTTTTATTTATTTATTTATCTATATTTTCTGTTTGGAGTAACCAAGCTTTCTAGACAAAGATTACAAAACTACTAAAGGAAAAATTTAAATTTATATTCAGTTTGTCTATTTTATTTGTTTGCTAACAGAGAAAGAAGGCCACATTCCATTGGTTGACAGTATCATAAACCATTTATTTCATCACTTCCATTAATCTTATGCTTCGCCTACCAATTATTTTATACAAGTAAACATGAAAATGACTGGAGACCTTGACTGAGCTCTTGAAGTCAGAATTCAAGCATTAATTCATCTCCCACCCAAACTGGCATCTTGTGTTGGTTCTGTACTTTTCACTATTTAAATATCGCTTGAAAATGCTTTATGGGACTTGCTGTTTGGTGTTTTTTGTGCCATTTTAATTGAATATTTTGGTACATCATATTCTAGTCTGCCTTTTCAATGAGTTGTTCATGCTAGTAATTAGATCTTTTGTTTCAATATTTATCTGAGTATGTGTGAATGTGTATGGGTGTGGACATCTGTCTAAGGACAAATTTGGGAGAGGGATTGAATTTCACCTTCTACTTTGCGGAGTCAAGTTCTGTCTTGCATTTGGTGCTCTGCTGCTGCTGGCCCTTGAGTTTCCAGGTGTCTTGCCTCTGTCTTCAGTCTCCCTGTAGGAGTCCTGGGATTACAGGTTCATGTCTTTTGGCTTCTCTTTTCACATGGTTTTCTGGGGTTTGAACTTGGGTGGTCAGGCTATTGCTTTTATTGATAGAGCCATCCCCAAAGCTCAATAATTTGTTTTTGAACTTTTTTCTTGCTATGGTTACTTTTCTTTCCCAGATGTAGTGTCTTTGAGCAGGAAAAAGAGCTTTCAGAATGAAGAAAGAAAAACTCGTTGATGGAAAGATCTGCAGATGAGGTGAGAATATGAGTCTCCATGTCAGAGGAGTTGAGAGAGTGATGCTTGTGTAAGGATGATAGGTCTAGTTTGATCACTCACCTGATCACATAAGATTTTGGGCAATTAGTTGAAGATGTCAAGCCTTCTGTTTATTTATCTTGAGTGTAGAATAAATGTTTTGTGATATTAAACTTTGTAATGGTAGTTGGTAAACTGTCTGACACTATATTTGTTCAAAGTGGTTATAACAACTAACAGAGAACTTAGGTTCCTTTAAAATTCAGTTCAATCTCTTCTCTGTTAAAGCAATGTGTTAACATTAGTCAGTTAGACTTGTCACACATGTGATAAAGAAGTATAGTTTCTAGAGCACACTGTGCTCTCAATAATTTGAATGCATGGATTCGAACACATTTGTTTGAAAGTTCTGAATACATTTAAGGAATTGGACATAGTGGACAACATCTTAGAAGCCATGAATAGGAACAACTGTGACTTGAGCAGTGATAGTGTGGGAGATTAATTGTACAATTTTACAAACTTCAAAGAAGTCTTGGAAGAACTAGCAGTTCAAGGTTATCTTCCCGCACATATAGTTAACATTTCTATTTAAATAGTAGAACCATGACTTAAATAACAATAGTAGTTTAGGTCTCAGTTTCCTAATTTGGGAGAGGCCTCATCACAAAACTCAGTGAGGAGTTATAAAGAAGTTGGCCACAATAAAGATTTCTCGGTGTTCAATGATCAAAAACTAAAAATCAAAAGTATAATGAATTAAGAAATTTCTGGCAATACTTACTAGTGTTGAAACATATGACTTCTCTTTACATTGTGTATGTTGTCATAGCCTTCAACACCACTAAACCCTGACTAAAACTCCTTAGCTCAGATTAGAGACTATTATATGCTTTGAATGTCAGCCTTTTTATTGTACATACAAACTTTGTGCCCTTAAAGAGACATCAGGAGTTAACTACAGAAAACAAAGACTTTTAATGTTTTTCTACCATCATTCCTTAGAATGAACATATCAAGTTAGTATATGTCTGGATTGTGGTATGCTAGAATGTTTAATTTTATAAATCATTTTTTAGTTACTGGCTTGAATTATGTAAGAAATTGTTAAAGAAATTTGAATTGAAATTAGGATAGTATTTCTAGCAACTTTTGAAATGGATCTAAATACATTACTGCTAATTTTTTTCTACATATTTATACAAATTAACATTCTCTACATTGATGATTATAAATTCAAAATATTGAACTCTGGAAAGCATTAAAAATACTCTATGTCCTTTAGTATCACATAATCAGCAAGACTTAAGTCTTCATGCAAAAAATAATCAAGCACCTCCATTTTATTAGCATGCATAGCTATGTTGCCATCACTAAATGGTAAAGATATCCATATCCCAAAAAGTTGTTTTGAAATATTTTTTATGATTTATCATCAGTAAAATTCTATTTGTGTAATGAATTTATATGCATACATACTCAGTGTGGTATAAAAATTTCTCATGCAAAAGGATCACATGTAGAAAAAGTTTAAGAGACCCTGGTTTGGTGAGGTTGATCTACAAACTATAAATCTTATCATGACAATGGGAATCAGCATTTCCTGGTGTGGTACTTCTTCCATGGCATTTACTTTCAGAGCAAAATGGCAGGCCCGAGAGCAAAATTACAGTACAAAAGAAGAATGTTCAATGAAAAAAACTGAATTCATTTAGTTCTCAGGCCTGGTGTGGTAAAACATGCCTTTAATCCCAAAACTTGAGGAATCAGGTGCAGGCACCTCTATGAGTTTAAAACTAGCCTGGTCTACAGAGTAAGTTCCAGGACAGCCAAGGCTACACAGATAAACCTCATTTGGAAAACCAAGAACTCATTTATTTTTATGAGAATTTCTCTATCTATTCGTGGTTTTATATATTATCTATCTGTCTGTCTATCTATGTATCTATCTATCTATCTATCTATCTATCTATCTACCTACCTATCTATCATATCTATCTATCTATCTATCTATCTACCTACCTATCTATCATATCTATCTATCTATCTATCTATCTATCTATCTATCTATCTATCTATCTATCTA
>CAJQZJ010018033.1:5350061-5389313 GCA_907164525.1 Lophiomys imhausi
CTATCTATCTATCTATCTATCTATCTATCTATCTATCTATCTATCTAAAGTCTGTCTGTCTGCCTGTCTGTTTGTCTATCATCTGCCTACCTACCTATCTGTCTGTCTGTCTGTCTATCTACTATCTATCTATTTAAGTTGCATCCTGATCATATGAACCTCAATTGAAAAATCCAAGAACTCATTTACTTCTATGTGAATTTCTCTATTCTTGGTTTTATTTATTTATTTATTACAGTTACATCCAGATCACAACTCCCGCCCTCCTCCCCACCTGGTCCTACCCTCCCATCCCCTTTCCCCTCTCTCTCCTCTCCTCCTCAGGTGGGGAGAGTCCCCCCACCATATCAACCCACTCCTGTTCAGCAAGTCACATCAGGGCTAAGAGCATCTTCTTCCACTGAGGCCAGACAAAGCACTGGAGCAACTAGAGTAAAATGATGCACAGACAGGCAAGAGTCCTTGTCAGAGACAGTTGCACTCGCCATTTGCCAAGGGATCTGCATGGATGCCAAGCTGCCTAACAGCTACGTATGTGTAGTGAGCCTAGATCCAATCTATATATGCTGTTTTTTTTTTGGGGGGGTGTTGGTTGGTGCTTCAGTCTCTGTGAGCCTTCAGGGCTCTAGGTTATTTGGTTCTGTTGATCTTCATGTGGAGTTCTTCTCCCCTTATGAAACCTCTATTCTTCCTTCATCTCTTCTACAAGACTCTCAGAGCTCCACCTAATTTTTGACTATGTGTCACAGGATCAGTTTTTATCCGCTGCTGAATTGTGTCTCTCAGAGTATAGGTTCGTATTCTTGTTTTTTTTTTTTTTAGATTTATTTTATTTATTTTGTGCATATGTGTGCTCTATCTGCATGTACACCTGCATTCCAGAAGAGGGCACCAGATCACATTGTGGATGGTTGTGAGCCACCATGTGGTTGCTGGGAATTGAACTCAGGACCTTTGGAAGAGCACTAGTCAGTGCTCTTAACCGCTGAGCCATCTCTCCAGCCCCATTTAAGATTGATGCTATATAACATGCCAATAGATAAATGATAAGTTGGTAAATTACTTGTAAACTAAGAGTCTACAGAGAAAATGTATCTCCTGAGAATGCTTCAGTTACTGTCTGTTAGTTGATAAATTATAACGGACATGGAAGTTATAGTCAATGGAGGAAATAGTTTCTTTCATAGACACTTGTTTTATATAAATCCACAATATCTAATCATATATGAAAATTTTCTATTTTAATTTTTTTATGAAATTCCAATTGTTCATTTTATAATTTTACACAACTATTTTAAAGTACCTTTGTGTTTCATCCATAGTAATTTGATTTAAATTTGTAGTATCAGTCTGGAGTAAAACATTTAGAGGTTATACATGTAATTAAAGCATATCAAATAAACCCGTAATCAAAAGTTGTATATTCATTATACTAGACAGATTAACAAATTCGAAGAAAAATTCATTTGTTAAATATAACTGGAAAACCTAATCAGGGATATAATGTGTATACTAGTATAGAATAGAGGTGAACTTCTTCTATTTCCTTCCTTTGAATGTTTATTAACTGTTCACAGGAAGTTATTGAAAATAGCTTTCCATTTGAGTAGAAATACTCTTTATACTGATTTGTTCTGATGAGCAGGAACACTGGTAATCTATCCTACTGAGAACAACAGCGCCTCTAGATTGTAGTATTTGGGGAATTAGCAACTAAGCAAAACACACAAATTAAGGAATCAAGGGCATCATAAAATGTATTGCATCATAAAACCTACTTCTGCTTCTGCTTTGAAACTGTAGTTTAATTTATGACGCTCTGTACTTGCCGAGCAACTCTACTATAGTTCATTTTGTTAAAAATAATGAAGTTGAAACTATATGAGCTTTCAGATATCATTGGGCCAGGGAGATTAGAGCAATCAATTTATCTTTTCTCGACCAATTTTATAAGCATTTTCTCTTCCTGTTCAGAATATAAAAGTCATGGAATCCCGAGTTTACTTCTATGTGACTTTTATTAATTCTATTTTACTAAACAAATTCTTCAGGAGTGAAGCACTTTTAGAAAACAGTCTATGTTCAAATTAACAAATTACCATTAATGAAAAACTTTGTGTAACAACTTACTCTTTTACTAAATTTAATTATTTTAAAATTACAATTGCATATACTAAAGCTTTCCTGCTGAAGAGCTATGGATGGCCTCAGTGGCTGAAGTACCTGGTAGTACAGGCATCTGCTTTTGGAACCCTAGAATCCACACAAAAAGCCAGGTGTGGAGGTGTGTATCTGTAACCCCAGATTTGAGAAAGTAGAAACAGGCAAATCCTGGGTTTCATTGCCCAGACAGGCAAGCTGATGTTCTAAGCTCCAAGCTTGGAGAGAAACCTTGTCTTAAAAAACAGAGTGGAGAGCAATGGAGGGAGACACTAGAGACCATATGTGTGCATATGTACGTAGTTACTCATAACCCATGTGCACATACACAAACACAAATACCATCATTCACTTCCTCCCACAATAAAATAATGTAAATGTTCCTAAATGTTCTCTGTTTTTCAAATGTGTCTTCATAAAATAGCCGTGTTTTTGGTATTCATTAAACTTGAATTCAAGTATTTGCTTCTGATATGTCATTTTACCCTTTTTACAACTATATAGATTACTTTTTGTGATGTATTATGAATATTAAAATACGAGTATATAATGTAGAGGTAAAGTATTTGTCATGCTTCATCAGGTCCAGGTTCCATTCCTGTGATTGCAGAACAGAATCAGGGTGTGTAGTATGAGGTGTGACATTCACTCATCTTATTGTGTGAAGGCTGCTACTCTATCAACAAGTATTGACAAGGGTTAATTTCTGCAGTTTGCAAAACTGTCAAAATTTGCCTTCCACTTTCTATTTCTATGCTTTTGTGTATTATTTTTCACTCAGTTTCATCCAGTGGTTGGGTTTCCTGTCTCCATCTTCTACATACATACACAAACTTATCAAACTTTGCACTAAAAAATCAATTATGTGCAGTTGTTAATTGGTATCTCCTTTTCCTTAACTTCTTTTGAAACTGGGGTCTTTATATTAGTTAGTCTTCAGTTATAAAATCTTCGTATACCTTATGTCCTATATGTTAGATCTACATGATTGTATGCCCCCTTATTTTTGGTAATGAACATTTATGGCACGTGAAAATATTTTAAGTGAAGTTATTAAATAACCCTACGTATCAGGAAGTCAGCATATCTATGTTTCAAAGGAAAAGGAAATCAATGTTCTTGTACGGATGGCAACAAATGACATTCATTTGTTTTCTCATGTTATTTTCTCTATATTTGGATATTTATTTTTCTATGTATTTTTATGATACTTATTATTTCATCTACTAATCAGCATCCTTTTAAATTTAAAAATTAATATGTTCAACAATATAAAAATCCTAAATATCTTTTTTTTCCATTATAAACCGAAATGCTTTTCACGTATATTGTTTTTTGGTATGTTATGAATAACTCATTATTTAAAAGACTCTATTAGTAATAAACTATTACTGAGTATAGAAGTGCTAGAACTTTATAAAAGTGTAACAATTATTATTTCTAGTCTGTCTTATGGAAACACATAAAGCCCATAAATGGTGGGTGCTTAGAGTATCCTTCAGAATTACAAGTATGTCAAGAAAGCCAATTTGTATGCATGGGCTCTCATGCCTGTGTTTGTGTTGGCTTTAAGTAGCGGCACAGCTTTTAATTGTGAGGTTTTAAGTTCTGCAATTAAATTTTGCCCTTTTTACTAAGGGGTTGAGTGATAGTTTTTGATTTACTTTAGACAGTTTAGACAAATTATATTTAAAAGAGCATAAAGATGCACAGAACATTTCTCAATTCAGAGAAGGTCAAATTGTCCCAGTCACATTTTTTTTTTTAATTTTTACCTTGAATAACTAATGATTCTTCCTACTGTATCGACTAAACCTTGCTGAAGATGTATAAGCAGGATGTCAAACTGCTTTAAAAACATCAAGTCCTTTGAAATCAATGGCTAAAATGACCTTGAATAGAATAGGGAACATGATAGTTTATATCTTATGATGTTATATTGAAATCACAATGAAGGAGGCAGAAATAGATTACATTAGCAGGGCCTCTAAAGATGCTTATATTTCTCTTTTGATTGCTTTTATGTTTATAGAAATAATGAAAATCTTTGCAAATCACTAGCAAATTTGTTTAGAGGTTTGACCACAACAAAAGTGTAGTAGAAATACTGAAGACAGATGTTTAACTGAATCAAGAGAGATCATAAAATATATAATTCTGGTCAGTAATGAAAGTGAGGTCACAAAAAACAACTTTATTGAATAACAACAGCAACACGATCTCTTGGAGAGTTTAAAACAAGAGCACACTAAAGAGGTACTACAAATGTAAACTAGTATGGAAATAAATTCCTGAAAAATATAACAGAAAGAATAGAATTTAAAAGAAGTAAGTCTATTAGCACAAGCAATTTGACATCTACCTGTCATAGAGAGACTGGTAAATGTTTCTGATGCCTGGGTCTTGGAGTAAAAGTGGTACCATGTACACAGCTATGCTGAGATCAAGACAAGTATATTAGTATATCAGTTATCTAACGCCAATACTGTGCTCAGTGTGATAGAATAACCAGTGGTGAACAGTTACACCCTTCTGTCCAGGGATGTTTGTTAAAATGGAAATTCTAGCTGAAAACAAGCAACAAATAAACAAATATTTTGCTGCTAAGAGAGAACAAAATTTTACTTTGACCCACTGTGCGCACACGCACACACAAACACACACACTTCTGTTTTCTGTGTGAACTTGTAAAGACTTAAGAAGTTTTCCAATTGTTAATTGCAATTAACAGCTGCCATTTTTACATATTCAAGGCTTCCTGCCCCCCTTCTTTTGTTTCTTTTGCAATCTGTGATAAATACTGGTAGAGCACTATAAAATGACAGGAGTGCTGAAAGTGCAAATGACCTGGCAAACATGAGAGCTTCCACTGTCTATTTTAGTCTCTCTGAAGCCACAGTCTGGAACTATAAATATATTAGCAAATGACATTTGACTTGTTCTCATGTTTTTGTTGTCATCTATAAGTCTAGAATTTTAAGAGACAGTGGTGGTTTTAGCATGATTTTTACCTGTGTTGCTATAGCGGTCCTGACTTAACTTCTTTTCTGCAAGAACAAGAAGTGCCTTGGGCAAAACTTATGAATGCCAGAAGTTCCTATCTTATGCCTTCCTTCTATTCAGTCCTAGCACTCACTCACCCATGCTAGAGAGTCACCACCTTCTTCATTTATTTCCTATGTCCTGGAAGCTCATGATGTTATCCTTACATTTCCTATATGAAAATAAAAAATCACCTCAGTTTATGATCCCTAGATCTATCTTCAGCTGATGGAAGAAAGTAGGTAATTCCAGCATGTTAATATATATTTTTAAAAAAGGCATAGCATTTTGGAATGAGTCTTCCATAATGTTGGAGCTCATTTGGATAAATCACTGTCCTCGTGAAGATTTTATGCCAGAGAACGATGATGGCAATATGACAAACCACAAAAGGAATATTTGGGAGCAAGTAGACCAAGAGTGGTTCAATACCAATGTGAGCTGATGCTGGTCTTTGAGAAACCTGATGAGGAAATTGTAAGGCTATTTCTCTCACAATCTAAGAGGACTCCTTGGTAGCTGTTACTGTTTAGTCCCGGGCTATCACATCCATGTTACATAGCAGAATTAGGAGACCTTACCTCATAACCCTGTGCTGTGATTCATGGTCTCTCACAAATTCTACTTGTC
Source organism: Lophiomys imhausi (assembly GCA_907164525.1). Taxonomy (NCBI): domain Eukaryota; kingdom Metazoa; phylum Chordata; class Mammalia; order Rodentia; family Muridae; genus Lophiomys; species Lophiomys imhausi. The sequence goes on from CAJQZJ010018033.1 coordinate 5,355,894, forward strand.
TCTTCTAAATACTGTTGACCTTTGTGTCTAAAAAGCCTGGTCAATTTAAAATAATCTTGTTTAATATTTCTTAGACTAGTTTCAAAATTATAATTATTGCAAGATTTGGAAGCTTATCCCTTAGAAATTGTCCTTGATTATTCTATAATGAGTAAAAAATCTAGTGAAGAAAGAATATAAAAAGTACAGTGAAATCAGGTGGGTACTGCCATCAACTTTCTATTCTCAAGAATATTTAAAGATTGCACATTTTGTGCCACTGTTAGAAAAGAAAATCCTTCTACTAAGAATGATCAAAATGTCCACCTAGTTAAAAACAAAACAAAACAAAATGAAACAGAACAAAACAAAACAAATAAAGCAACATGTATTTTCAGAAACTTTCAAGGTAGTAAGCCAGGGTAATTCAGTATATTTCTATTCTCTATTTCTGACATTTACAAGGACAGGAGACAAAGCAGAAATAAAACGTTATGTGTTTCCCTCAAAAGACAAACCACAGCTGGTGGATTTAATTTTATTTCTACCAGCCGTGACAGCAGCTCTTTTAAATATTGAAAGTGTGAATTCAGGCTTCTGCAAAAACAGTTGCCACATAAATTTCTCTAAGCTCTATTAATTATATATGGAATATCAGAATTGTCCTGGCCTAGTCATGATGGTTCCTCAGACAGCAAATGCAGCCATTGAAATCCCACAGAGAATACAATCCAGTGCATGTGTCGTCTTGTCCTCTAAACCATCAAAAAGGTAGTCTTGAAGACTCCCTTGTTATGAGTCTTACTGCGTATTGATGGCAGGTGGACACACATTCAAAGTGAGTTTCATTGACTAGTATGGAGCACCATAGCAGAACTTTTCCTGATGCATAAAACTCTATCTATACGGTTTGAGTCAATGACCAGTGGCCACATATGGCTATTCAGTGCTTGAAATGAAGCAAATACAATTAGGAAATTATTTTTTAATGTTATTTTATTTTAATTTGTAAAACACTTCTAGTTGACCATTTCTGTGTGATATACTGATGCTCACAAGGAAAGTGCATCACTGTTTCCAAAGTGACAAAATAGGCAAAGAAAATAAAACTTCCTTGAACGTAAACAAGGAAGGTTATAAATTAGTATAGGTCACAATTCTGTAAGAATGTAGATATATCAAAAACCTAAAGCAATATATTGGGTCAAAAAAAAAAAGAGGGAAAGACAAATTCTGGTTTGCAGTGGGAGACAAAGGATTATGGGGTAGGAATTCACACAACTATTGGTGGTATGTTGACAGATAGAACTTCTTTGTAATTCCATTACAGGTGGTGGGAACTAAGCAAAGGAAGGGCTTTGGAGAGTTGAGTCCATCTTCAGGCACTTAGTGATGATGAGATTTAGTTAATGTCAAGACAGGGTCCTTGAGTATTGGTAGGAACCTAAAGAACGGAGACCAAGAGTATCAGGTGACATAAAAGAATCTCTAAAGATCTTTAAAGGCAAAGTAGGAAAATGTGAACTAGACCGAGAGAAAGGTATGAGACAATGCTAATAAAGAAGGAGCTAGGCTTAGATCATGTGTGCATCTTTCCATTGCTCCTGTTGCTCACGATACTTTGTGTAAAAACAAATATGAAAGTCACTCTGTACACCCCTGTGCCCTTCTTGGGTTAATTCCCAATTACCTTTTATAGTGACAAATCATCAAGTTCTTAGTCCTAGGCACAAACAGGTTGCAACTGTCATGAAATGCCCTAGTCTCTAACAGACTTTGACTTGCCAAAGGTAGTTTTCAAGGACAGATACACTAGCCATGATTTCAACTGTTAATTGCGTTGAACATGAGTAGGTGACAAGAATGGAAAGGAACTACAAAATTTCCTATTTTTTGTAAGTTGTGTTAAACTGATTTTGTCTCTAGAAGTTGTCAGAAATTTAAACCCTTTCCCACAAAATCATTGTCTAGTAGTGTTAATTTCTTGTTACTTTTTTATGATTCACCCTTTAATAAAAAGATAGATACAATAAGTAGAAATATTAAAACACTTTTTTTGAGTGTATTAAGTGTATTTTTTTCTCTCATATATGATGGTTACAATTTTTAAACTGGAAAATTGAAACTTTATATGCACAGACAAATTTCTGAACTAGGTGCTGTATAAAGAAGATTATCATTTAAACTATACCCCAGTTTAAAATTGTAGATCTAATTCAAAAAGTTCAAACAAAGAAGAAAATATTCAAATTTTCTAAAATTAACTTATAGGTAAACCAAACCCATCTGAAATATGCATTAGCATTTATAAAATTCTGCCAAACTGATAGAAGACATTGGTTAAGAACCAGTTGGGTAAGGAGATTTCTAAACAGGATGTTGAAGCACACACAGAGATCTTACACATCTTTAGAGGATAAGAAACTGTATAAAATTTCAACTTATTCAAAAGTGTTTTCAGATGATATACTGGCATTTTATTTCTCTAAGTAGTCTTCATTGATGTGCATGTATTTAAAGAACATATTTCAGAATGTAAGAAGTCAACTTGAAGTGCATTCAGACCCAGAAATTTTATCCACAAGTTATTATCAGAAATAATTTTTATGTAACTCAAAATTTCAGCTTTCTTATATTCTGGATTTAAAAAAATAGAGACAAAATGATGTGTTTTGACAAACTATTTGGTTAAATGTACACATTAGATGATATAATTCTCTGAATATTTTTTGTGGTGTATATTCTTTGCCTGGTGACTGTGCTTAGAGATTTGAGCACATCTCAGCAGAACTGTGATGATTATAGCATACAGATATAGATACTGAGTACATTTGTCCTATACTCTGAAGACAATGACATATTTTTTTTAAATCCAAGTTCATCTGTTTTCATTGTTCCCCAAATGGTAACTCTCTTAGTCATTGGATGTTCTCAGTTTTTACATAAGCAAATTCCCTTATTAAGAATTTATGTATCTGTTATTTTCTACTAACACCTCTTTGTTTTCTGGATGTGGGAGATGGGGATAACAGACCATATTTTCTGGGTGTTGTCTACATTTGCTAACTTTCAGCATGAAGAGTGAAAGATTTTGTAGCTCCCTCAGTAATTTAATTTCTCTATAAAAGACTCAATATGGCATATTTATATTAGCATATGAGTTAATATTGATTCGGACTATTGTTTAGCAATATAATAGAAGACAGCACATTACATGGATCCATGGATCTGACCACTACTTACTATTTAGATAAGCATAGATATATTTTTCAAAGGTGTTTTTTCCTCTCCTGTTTATAGGCTAAATTTAAATACACCTTGGAATATAAGAAAAATAAAGGATGGTGAATATCTTGTTTAAAAAAAAAAAGGCAATCTGAAAGGATTAAAATGCTTTAATCAGACAGGGAAAAAAAGGCTTTGGCCACTTGATTAGGGCTGATTTCCACCATCTGCTTGTACTTACTAAGGATCTAGCCCTGACTGAACACTAATTTGTGCACTTCCTAGAAATTGAAATCTCTCAGCAAGCAAATTAACAAGAGCAGGGCTTCAGCAATAACGCAGCTCCTCAGCTTTTGTTTCTCTCTGACAGATGGACAGGGTGCGCTCAAATTGAATTCAGCTTTAATTGCATTGTGCCATTTAAAATTTTATCTGCTCCACAGATTCTGTTTACAGGTTTCAGGATTCAAAACCTTTGGAAGTTTTTTTTTCCCCCTTTTCTTTTCTTTTCCTTTTTCTTTTCTTTCTTTCTTTTTTTTTTTTTTTCCTGTAGTGGGTGAGATAAAGAACATTGTAATTCTGTGTGACTGGGAGGTGTTCATTACAACTCTTTGCCCTGAAAGGTGGAACATTAGGAAAAAAGATTATGTTTTAAAGTCTGGGGTAAATGGAAACAATTCAAACTTTGCATATGTTCAAATATTGCTACCTCTTTAATAAAATTAATCAGAAATGCTCCGTTTTGTTTCTCAATAAGAAAGTAATTTGTCTCATTTCAATTAAGGCATTTCAAACTTTGGTTATCAGTAGATCACTTAGCACTGTGAACTCCAGAATTCTAGAGATAAAGGGTGTTTCGTTTTGTTTCTTTATTTTTCCTTTTTTTTTTTTTTGTAAGTGAATCATGATCTCAGAATTACTTTTAGTTCCTGTTTGAGTGACAATCTTCAGATAGAACTGACTTATATGAACTATCCTTTTGAGCAAAGGTTTAAAATACTAAATCATTTAGGCATGTCCTAAACATTCTTCTGAATCTCACACTGAAGATGCATTTGTTGCAAAATTGCTTGTCAATCTACAAGCATTTCCTCATAAATCTATGGCTTACTAGGTACTAAACTGTGACATTTCTGGTGGCAAACAGAGATCCTGAAAGCTTGAATATACCATCATAGGATTTGATTTGCACCCTATTTATGTGGAGATTGAAAACTTTTAGCTTGTGAACACCTTGTCAGGAATGACTGTATCAGGTGTACATGAAGTCAGATAGTTCAGGCGGAGGGAAGTGGGGAACAGATTATTGCATGTGGAAGAAGACTCTTAACACTATAGGAAAAATATTACTGTCTGCTTAGACATAAGTTATATTCATGTAACCTTCTTAAATGTTTTATCTACTTTAAAGCCATAATTTATATTTGTTTATGTTTTAATATTATTCTGACATCTCCTTCCTCTTAAGACTAACTTGTTAGTGGGATATTAGCAATTTCTTTGGGGCATTAGTTTGGCTTGTACATATATGTGCCTACATTTCAAAGGGTATCTTAAGTTATCATCAACAATTAAAATGATGTAATAATGACAGTATCTAAGAATTTCAACTTAGCAGCAATGTTCTGCTAATTTACTATGTAGACTTTTTCCTTGGTTTTCCAAGACAGGATTTTTCTGTAGCCATGGCTGTCCTGGAACTTGCTATATAGATCAGGCTGGCCTCGAACTCAGAGATCTGCATGCCTCTGCCTTCCTAGTGCTGGGATTAATGACATGCAGCACCACCATCTGGCACCCATGTAGACTTTTTGATAAAGTATTTGCAGTACAGAAAACAGGTGTCTATTTTATCATATTGCGCCATTTAATATTTCTCAGTGCTCTCAGCCAAATGGGATTTCAGAAACCTGAATAAGTAACCAAGTGTAGGTGTCTCAGGGAACATCTTAGTTAATTAGCTTTATGGAAATTGTCCCAGTAATTCTTTATTTTCTGCTTCTTCCTTTCTCATAGACAGCTAAGAGAAATGTGTTGCTTGTTAACATTGATTGCTCTTATTACTAAAGAACGTTAAAAACATGAGGGGATTCATTTTCATTTAAAAATATTAGGTTTTTTAAAAAAATAAACAGCAGCTCACTGATATCTAAATACAGAAAATGATGGTCAAATGCATTTTTTTCCCTCCTGTGATTTGTGTTGTGTGCTCCATATTGAATTATTTTAATCCATACTGTCCACGTGCTGCTTTTTCTTTCTCAGCCTCCTTTTCCTTCTTCTTCCTTGCTGGAATCATCCGTAACTTACCTTAGATTCTTCCTCAGTTATTGTTCTCACCAAAGACTAAGTTTGTCAATGATCATAGAACCTAAGACTTAGCAGAAGTTAGAAGATACTGTCTAGCCTCATTTTATAGAAGCAAACTGGGAGGGCTCACTCTACACCACCTGGAGCTTTTGAAAAACCCAGAGTTTAATTTGAGCTCTCATGAATGTCTCATTAGGAATTTTTGGAAACATTAAAGATTTGTTTTTGTGTCTGAAACCTCTTCTATTAGTATAGTTTCAATATAACCATAAATAGAAAATACAGTCATACACACTGCTATGAACTGCATAGAATATACAAACACATAACACTTGCATGATCAATGTGTGTTTTTATTATTAGAGAACTAGTCCTTTCTCATAGCCAATACAAATAATAAATGTTTTATTGATGATTCATTCCCATATTTTCTTTCTTTCCTTCCTTCCTTGCTTCTTTCCTTCTTTTCTTCCTTCCTTCCCTCTTTCCTTCCTTCCTTCCTTTCTCCCTCTCTCCGTCCATCCATCCATCCATCCCCCCTTTCTTTTCTTTCTTTCTATTTATTGTCTTTTTATGGTCTTTTACCATATACTCTTAACTTGGCATAATGTATACATTTGCAGATTTATAGTGTTTGAATTTTGGAAGTTTGAAAAAGCACATGAGCAGCCTTGGGCTTCTTTGACTTCATTGGGAATTCCACTATAGAGGTGTCAATAGTGTGCTGGGTGAATCTTGTGTTCCATTCTTTCAACATGATAGTTGAGATCTGGTATATGCTATCTGTCTTGGGTTTATAGTCTGATACAATAATGTCATTGCCCCATGTGGCAAATGGTGTAAGCTATTGTAAAACTGTTTGTCTATGTGATTAAGACATTGCTGCAGTGTGCAGCACCAGCCAATTACTTTTTTAATTTAATTATATCAGAAAAAAGAGAAGAGCATAATAGAAATTCTTGTCATAGGGAATATGTAAAATGTAAATTGAAGAGCCATGAAAATTTCATGCATTGGCAGCCTGATTTGTTTTTATTTCAACTTGTTATAAAGCTGTGTTTATTCAGTGCCATAAAATAAGACATAGCAGCATTTAGTAATTACTTAGTTCTATATCAAAATAATTATATACAGTATGCACTTGTTATCCCCTCCACTATATTTGGTTACAAAAATAAACACTCCATAGTCTGTATCAGTTTTTAGTTTTAGATAGTGTAAATAAAGCTGAATCTTCAACTTCCAAATTAAAACTGATAACCTTGGGCATCCAAGGTTTTTATAAAGTTAGTGGGGAAACTTAGCTTGTCTCAAAACAGGTTGTGTCTCTGGAATGCTTCTGGGACTAAAGAGATCAATTAAGTATGTATAAACAAACAGTTGGAAAAAAGCTACTAAAACAACAGAGGAGAGAGCTCTCTATTGGGCCCCAGAGGCCTGGGGGAGTGAAGTTTCATTAACTGGATCTGAAGTCCTATGGCCTTCTATAAACAGGCATTAATTAAAGAATGTAAAAAATAAAGTTTCAGACCTTGCAATATGTTAATGATCATATGATTCAGGGCCCAGGAAGGAGAAGAGCAGCAGAGGTCATAAAATAAGCATGAAGCATTTAATATGAGTGCTTGGCAGGGATTTCTGCAAATTAGTTGGTTATTTGCTGGTCCAAAGCAAATTAAGGTGATTTTGCTTCACTTGCTAATTTTTTATGTGCATGCCTGGCAAAATGTTTTTCACAAATGGATGAAGGTTATTGTTAATGGCATAATGAGAAATATTAACATATTTAAATAAACCTGAAAAGTCTGATGTACAGCACAAGCATGTAGCCTTTATTTAACAGAGGTATTGCCATTCTGTTAGGTAGTGAAGGTAGTTTTAGTGAAAATTATAGAAAATGTTCAAGTCATAATGCTTGACATTATGAATGTACGTGACTAATTGTGTTGAACATTTGAATAGTGCTTTTGATTATTCATAGGAGATATGCATGTGTGTATGCAATATATATACATATATAGACATTTTTATTTGTGATCTTTTTCAAAATCAGCTTTCATACTTCATTTGCTTGATCTTAGAGAGGAAAGTTGACAAATTGAAGATTTTCCTAACTATCTTTGAGGATGATGGTAGTTTTCTAAGAGGTAATGTTTTTAAAACTGGCGTTAGTGACCCACAGCCTGCTTTCTTTTTTTTTTTTTTTAAACATTATTTATTTATTTATTATGTATACAGTATTTGCTCTACATATATGCCCGGGCAGATCTCAATGTAGATGGCTGTGAGCCACCATGTGGTTGCTGGGAATTGAACTCAGGACCTTGGGAAGAACAGCCAGTGCTCTCTCTTAACCTCTGAGCCACCTCTCCAGCCCGACTGCTTTCTTTTTTTCACTTTACTTTTCTCTACATATTTTCTCCTTAAGTTTGATCACACTACATCCTTGTTGACCTTAAATATTCTGATTTTGTTCTCCTTAAATTCTTTTATTTCATCTGGGTACTCAGAACTGAATTCAGCCATTGCAGTGATGTCTGTGAGGAGGAACTCTTTTGAAACTACAGGCAACTGTTTCTGTCGTTTTAGTCACCATGAAGTTTCAGAGAAGTACTGAGTTTGGCAACTGAGCCACAAATAGAAGGAGGTACTGAGGGAGGATGCTACTATTGACATTGCTCTGCCAGAACAATTTAGATGGGCAAATTGCACTTGAGAAAATTTCATGACTCGGTAAAATGGACAATGATGACATCTGTGGATGTGGGTCTGTTCATATCTTTGTAGAGCCTTCAGGGAAATAAATATCTCGGAACATTCGGTGATGTGAAGCGCACTCAATAAATCAACCTGACACAATAACACTTCTGGCGCATGAGCCACACTTCTCCTCAGCACCACCTACACCTCTGTGTTCCTGCGCTACCAAATGGTGTCTCCCTACAGGCCTTTAAATCAAATCAGAGCACACAAATACAGTGAGAATTTATTGGGAATTGGTTTCGTTTGGCAAAAACATTACTTATTAGATGAACAGAAATGATAATACATTTTGACCCTTTAAGGACTGATCCAATTCAGGCATCGGTGGTGGTTGGGAGAACGCATCTGCAATTATCTGATGGGAGTTGTCATATTAGTCTCAGTATTAACTTTTACCGTGGTTAAATGTCTCGTCCTCAGCTTAATTCTTTTCTTCTCATGCAATGCATCATCTGAAAATAACACTTTAAAAAAATTTTTAGGGTGAAGTTGGAATATTTGTTGGTGATATTTAAAATAATAAGCAAAATCTTAACAGTGTGTGTGTGTGTACACATGAACAGATAGTTATTAAAGTTACCTCAAAAGTGACAATAGTCAACTAAATATATCTACCATAGCTATCACAATTATTATACCTCAGATAGGGAAGTGAGAAAAGTTGCTAGCCACTATTATATTAGAAACATTGGTAGATAAAGAATGTACAGTTCAGATTTCATGATTTCCTATGATTAAGTAAAAACAAAAAATAAATGTCAGTTTTTGATTAGTAAAATATAAGCTTACTTCTGTTTTTATTATAAATTTATTATATCAAAGAATATAGTTAATAGAGATGATGATAAATAGAAGAAACTAACTTCCAATCCTGAACTACTCTTAGGTCTCATGGAAAAATAAAGCATTTTCCTTCAAGATAAAATTTAAGGATAAATTTTATAATTCTTTTTTCATATTCTTTCAGGTTGTGAATTAGTACAATATATTATTTCTTGTCTATACAACATGAGAAATAGCTCCATATGATTTTGTGTGCAATTTTCTTTATGTGATTTATTAATTAGCGACAGTCCTTACAATTATTTTTAAATATCATATTTCCCATGTGCTTACTTGCTAAGTAAGTCACATTTACAATAAGTATACCCTGGGAGATGTTGAACCAATTCTAGAGGGAATATTTGTAGCCTTAAATCATTAAGCTGAAATCTATTATGGCATTTCCAGTGGGAATTTTTGATGCTGAAGATTTGTCAGTAGTTCAAAACCTTTGTACCTAACCAAATTTGAAATATTAGTATGACATATGTATTATTAAAATGAAGAAACAATAAGATTTTTACCATCAGGAAAATTTACCTGCTTGCAGTTTTAGTCACTAAGAAATAATTCCTCATTTTTATCCAATAGAAAAGTTAAGTGATGAGTTTTTTTTTTAATTATTCATTGCATTTCACTATCAAATTGACAAGAATTGTTTGATCTTTTCCATCAAGAAAGCTACAAAACTCAAAAATGTTAGGGAACTTTGAGTTTTTCTTAGAATTAAAAGGGAAGACAATTATAAACTCAAATTCAATCACAGTTTACCTAGAATCATTTTGTCTACAAAAGTAGGACATTGTATAAGAATAATATCTTCATTTTTTTTGTATTTTTATTATGCAGCTCCCACTGTCCTAGAACTCTCTGTATAGACCAGGCTTGCTTTGAATTCACAAAATATGCCAGCCTTTGCCTCACATGTACAGGGCTAAATTCCTGTGCTTAAAACTTTCTTAAAACTCAGAAAAAAATTACAGGTACAACCTTGCTGGAGATGTTGAATCTCATAACACACATTATCCAAGTATTTTCATGGGATTAGCATAACTTGTCATTTTTATGAAACTTTCATTCTGGTTATGATTACATGAGCCAGTTTCTATGCTAGACTAAGAACTTCCACTTGTGACTTGGCCCTAATGATCTGGTAAGAGAGATATTAGAGTTGTAATGTTGAATAAGACTGTGTTGGAGTTGCAATGTTGAAGTTGGAAGAGTTTTAAAAAGGTTGTACAATGTTATACATTCTATAATAGGCTAGGAAATCATGTTTTTTGAGGTCAAATCTAATTCTTTTCTGTATTTTTGAATTGGGCACATTTATTTTCAGCCATATATTGCCTTATGTTATGTTTTATATTAAGTGCATATAAAGGTGAATAGAATGTTTTCTTTCCTTCATTTGGAGAACTTTGGCTCTGAACAAACAATTTCAGTATAACATGAGATCACTATGGGATTATAGACTGGGTTGCCTATTTATCCTCAGAATGACTGAAAGTCTTTGTTAGGAGCTGGAAATAGACTTTGGGTAGGATGTATAAGTAAAACACAAAAGAAAGCAAGAAGTCAGGAGCACACACAGGGCACAATGTGGTGGTATTAGGAATTCTCTCAGTGAGTTGTATAGATTTTGAAAGAAGTGCTACAAGGCCAGGGCTTGGCAAATGAGTTTGCCTCTGTCATTCTAAATGCTGTATTCATTCTTTCCTTTATATTCTGATTATTTCTATTGAGCAGTGGTGAAGCCCATTTAAGTTTGTACTTCTAGACTAATAATTTTAAAAGAAAATTTGATGTTATATTTTTTCATATTCATTTATATTACTCAATAACATAAAACTGTTAATTGTGATTTTAAAGAATGGTTGATCTAATTTACCAAAATTTCTTTAACCATTGATAGTAATTCTTAGAAACACTACTATATTCTAACTCGATTATTTGAAGAACTTGAGTATGATTAGCACATTTTATGGAAGACAATTTTATAGTCCCCAAACACAGTTTCCCTTTGGTGGATTCAGGGGTTTGCTTTCATCCTCCAATTAAAATCAGGTAATTAGACTGAAATGGATTAAACTGAAGATTATCAAACAGTACATTTGTAAGAATACTGTTTAGTGAACACTTAATTTTGAAAGCAGGCTTTGTGGTTAAAAGGTTAATCTATGATTTAAACATTATCTTGAAGAATTCTTGTATTTTTTCAAAAATATTTATTATTATATTGAAAGGAGATTAGTGGATCAGAAAACCTATACCCTAAAGATTGAACATATTCTTATATATGGATACCATGTTGATTTGTCAAGCTTTGTCGGTATTTCTGGCTCTGCCTAATACAATATTAGGCCTAACAAGCATTGGGGAGTGATAAAGGAAGATTGAGTCTGAGGGTTAGAGAAGTCTGGATGAGGAGTCCTATGGCTGTACAAATATTACTTGATATTAGTTCTGTAAGCTCTAAGATGTGTAGATGTGTTTGTCTGTCTGGAATGATAATAGCCTACTGATGCCACTGATCAGTGCTCAGTACTTAGTTGAGTGACATAACTACTCTACTGATTAGTTTCTTTACTTGTAATGAGAAAAGTAAATGGGAAAATGTCTATCGTTCATTATAACAAGCATTGAGTTATATTTTCTAAATATTTTTCAAATATCCGTCTTAAAACACATTCTCCAAAATAATAATTTAGAAGACAACTGCGTGAGAATAAAGTATTCTTACTACTAGAATGATGATCTGTGCTGGATCTAACCTTCTTGCCCATTATCAGTGTAACCTTGGGTTACATTACTTATCACCTCTGGGCCTCTGTTTTCTCACTTGAACCTTGCAGGAATGATAGCAAGTGAGGTAGATGATCAATTCTTTTATTTTTGTTTTTCAGTTTGAGATCGGGATGTTTGGATGGAAGGATGCTGAGATGGGAAAGGTTCTAGATTTTTCTCCTCAATTTAAAAGATTCAGAAGAAATTTTAGTGTTTCTCTTACCTGAGATCTATAGAAGGAATTAGGAATCTTTTTTTTAAATGTTTATTTATTACTTCAAGTTACATTGCTATCACAGTACCCTCTTTCCATCCCTCCGAGTCCTGTCCTCCCAACCTCTACCCCCTATCCCTTCCATCCCACTCCTGTAGAGTGGAGTGTCTCTACCTATCAGTCCCCCACTCCAGTTCAGCAGTCATATGAGGGCCAAGACTCTCCTCATACACTGGGGGCCTACAAGGCAGCACCACTAGGGCAAAGTGTCTCATTGACAGCTAACAAAGTCTATGTCCCTGTTCCCTTTGGTGCATTCGTTGTAGTATAGTTATACTGTACTATATGGCTAAAATCTGATTACAAGCGAATAGATGCCATGTGCATCCTTCTGAGTCTGGGTTAGCTCACTCAGGATGAGCTTCTCTAGTTCCATCCATTTGGCTGCAAATTGCATGATTTCGTTGTTTCTGATATCTGAGTAGTATTCCATTGTGTAGATGTACCACAGTTTTTTTTTTTTTAAATCCATTCCTCAGTTGAGGGACATCTGGTTTGTTTCCAGTTTCTAGCTATTACAAATAAGGCTGCATCTTTTAAGAAAAGTAACAGAGATTTTGTTCTTAAATAAGTGCATGTTTAAAGGCATCTTTCCTTAAAACTCCAGACTTCCATTCTAGTTTCACTCTAACTTGTGTTTAACCACATTCCTTTCAAAACAACTTTACCTGTCCTGTCTTGTGTTTATCATTTTCAGTTACAGCATCAAAATGTATTAATTCAGTTGTTTGACATTTCTTCATTGAAAAGGTGAGTTCAATGAAAATGAAGATTATCAGAAAGATATTTCAAAATAAGTGTTCATTAAGCAGTACTCTTACAAATGTAATATTTGATAATCTTCGGTTTAGTCCATTTCAGTCTAACTACCTCCCCATCTCATTCTGTCCTTCTCTCTCTCCAGAAGAATTGTGAAAAGTTAATACAGATTCTACTAGTTGCAGTAACTTGACATTATTTCCTCTCAGTTTTCTGTCAAAACTTTTAACAAAGGATAGAGTGGCCCCAAAGTATTATGAAGGCACAATGGCATAGACTGATGGTTTGTTACCACTGAGGGCATACACCATTTTCAGCAGTATGTTCATTTATTAATAAGTAGCATATAATATGACAAGGAGTAGCAATTTAAAATGCCTGAAAAGATTGAACTCTCAGTCTAATAATACAGTGTTTAACTTTTATAAGATAGTAGCTCTAATATTATTGGATTAATTCGTATTGTTTTGGTTGTATGGCCCTGCTGATCATACTAAGGGCTTTGTGGTAGTTAAACAAGTACTCTACAACTGAGTTTTTCTGAGATTAATGTGTATTCTATATAAAATATTTATTCCATATAATCAATCTAATAGTATCATTTCTGTGGAGTAAAATAAAAGCAGTCACTGTAGTCAGAATATTGTAAGAACTGTGTCATTAGCACCCTCCTTTTTGAGTCTTTCTCAATGCTTAGATTATAGAGCTGTGTGTGTGTGTGTGTGACATTTTTGCTTCTATTTTCCATTTAAGTACATAATTATCTTTGTTATTCTTTAAGTTATATTTAATGGTTTCTATTTGAATCAAGTTTAGCTATAGAGCTGGCCACAGCATGTCACTTATTCCAGGAAGTTGATTAGATTTATACCCTATGGAAAAATTCATTGTGGCAGATCACATATGAAATTGTAATGGAACATTAAAAATAATACCAGTAATATAATCTGGAAAAGTAGCAAATACAAGAGACCGAGAAGCTTGGAGGAAAAGTAATTGAAATTGTAAAATGTAAGAAGAGTATCAAAGACATTGAACATCTTGCCAACTAAGTAAATACAGTCAGAGTAGCCCTTGATGGAAGTGAGAACAAGTTTTCCACAATGAAACTGGTTTTGGGAGACATGATGCTATTGAAAGTCAGATTGACAGTTGACCTCAACTTAATGAATATTGACTGTATAAAAGCAGGAAACTACATTGGAGCAATCTACTCCTCTGTATACTGAGGTGTAGTTAGGCAACAAACAAACAAACTGATTTTTAAAAGTAAAACTTCACTGTTTATCAAAATATTCCACTAAAATTTGAATTCTCTTAGAGCATTGTTACTTTTGTAAGTAATTCCACACTGGTATTATGATTAATAAAATAAATGATTAAGAAAACAAAGGTTCAGCATTAGCCTCCATAGATAATGTTCATTCATCAATTTTAACAGACATCCAAAGTAGCAAATGAGTTGTTAGATGACTGCTCACATATGGCATGCTTTATAAGCAAGCATGGAGAGTCAGTTTGGAGGCTTTAGATTCTAGTAAAGGATGGTCACTATAAATACACTCCAGATAGATTTGACTCATTAAAAGAACACATATCTACACCATCTTGGGAAGTGTCTGGAAATCATCATCACTTCAGGATGTTAGTCAGCCATTCTGTTATTGGTTATTCCTACAAAACAATGGGTCATTTCATGACCTAATAATCTGAGTTTGTTTGGCAGATTTTATACTTCAAGGCCTCTATGAACTGTTTTGTAAACTTAGAGATAGTTGCTTTGATCTGGGCATAGAATAAAACAAGAACACCTACTAAATAGCAGCTAAAGTGCCTTTCATCTTTCCTTCAAAGCCCAAAATAAAAATAATCACTGCAAAGTAATGCTTTTCTTGTCTTTTAGATTTTGACTTCCTTGATTATTTGGATATCTCTAACATCATTGACTCCCAAAGCCAATAGCATTAGAATGTCTTCCATGTAAGGGAGTCTGAATTGAATGAAATGCATATTTCAGTAACATGTTTTATACTTTTAATATAATCCTACAAATTCTTATAATATATAAGTTTTAAACTTTGTATATATAAATGTATAAAAACATAAGGTTATACTTTATATTCCACATAAGAGAAATATCTTATTTAAATATATCTTTCTCATCAGACATATATTAAATATCTGTGTCTATGCATTATGCCATATGCCAGAAAGGAAAACTGTAAGTCAACATTGTGAGGAAAGCTATGTTGATACCTTTGTTTTTCTCCAGAGTCATCATTGTAATTTTTGGCCCAATGGGAGTGCTTTAGAATGAATCCTTTTGGTTATAGAAGGACTCTAGTGATGCTTCAGTTCCATATGCACACATAAAGCAAACCCTCACACTGGACTCGCTGAGGGCATATATAGGTTCCACTGAAGCATTCATTTGTTTTTCTCTTGCACAGTAAGAAAAAAAAGTCTGTTCCCAATCCTATTTGTCTCTTATCTCTGTTTGTTCAGTTGTTTTTAATATCACACACTGAAGGCATTTCAATAACAGTTACTCTGTGAAGTCATTTGTTTTTCTTCAGCAGGCTGTTGCCTACTGAATTGTAAAGCAGCCCTGACTATTTTGCATCCTGCAGATGGAGCGACATATAAACCCTCCTAGATATTTCTGGTAAGTATGAAAAAATACCTTATTTGTCCTTTCTGTGAATAAATAAGAGAGTGTCAAATTTTATAGACTAATAAATTTGTATGCTGGCACTGACATTGAATCTCCCACAGCGTGCTATATCACTGAATCTGAGAAACTCTTTATTTCAAATGAACACTAACTCAAATAGAAGCTCAATAAAAAAACAGAATTTGATTGTATTGTTTATGTCTGCCCAATATTCTAATTCAGTTGCAATATGCTATGAGGAAATGCAATTTTCTTGCTTCCCAAGCTAGTTCCTCAACAACTAATCACAGACACAATTTCCTGTATGTCACAGAGGTTTCTACTAATGAGGTAAATGCCCACTAGTAGTGACTTTGCAATAGTCGTGTCCTCACAGATGCTAATTTAAAAATATAATCTTAGAGCTATAGAATTAACTGCTTATAAAGGGCCATCATACTAAATACACTTTAAAACAAAACTTTTAAAATATGCATATATGATGACCTATGGGCACACATATATCAGACTCAGACATAGAAATCTACATGGAAAACACCGACTTGCATTAGTTCAAAAAATATTTGTTCTTCTTCAATTTAGGATTAATTTGTTTTTTTTATATAAGTTGGGTTGCATATTCAGTTAAATAATGAACTTGTGTAATAACCACAATTGACAGCTTAGTACTGATTTTAGAGTTGGAAATAGCAATATCATTCCTTCCAATTTCTTCCTATATTTCTTCTGTGCCTTAATAGCATGAAGTTATATGCTTTATAAGGTAAACAAGAGAATATAACTTTGGAGGTCAGTTTCTGTCTTAAGTACTGAAAGCTTAACTTTGCTTTATTAGTCTTATGTGGAAAAGGTGGCTTCTGAAGTGAGCACACGCCACTTTATACTCTGCTTTCTGAATATTAATTTCAATAAAGAGTCCTTGATATTTCTTTGTATCAATGTGATTTAAATGGAACTTTTATCTTATTTGTCTATTTGATTTCTGAAGACTAAATTTTGTTAAGCAAGGGTTAGTTAACTGAAAGTCAGAGTGACATGCACAAATTTGAAATTAACTTTGTTAATGTTCAATGAATGCTTATAAGTTCTAAAGTTGTCGCAAAACCATCCTCATGGCTCCTCTGAAGTTACATCATGAGAAAGACTAAAATGAACTCTGATGCATCACTACTTTTACGCCTTATGGATACTCATTCCTATGTCCTTGATTGTCTCTACTGTTGCTATAAAAAATCAGAAGTAACAGTATATACTATCACTACAGAGAGATTGAAAGAAGTCTGTGTGCCTGTCTATCTTTCTAAACTATATTCTAGCACTTACGGCATGTTTTCTTCCCATAGTTAAAATCCAAATTCAAAAATTATTGCTTGATTCTAAATATTGGATTCAATTCATATGTATAGGTACAAATGTTTATGCTTTATATAGAAACACATGAACATCCAAAACAACAGGTGTGGCCAAGGATGATTTTCAGTAGTTATGCAGATTTAAATGGTCTACGTAAAATAAGAGAGCACACCAGATCTCACAGCTGTGGATTTTAGAATCCTGAAGTTCCCTCCACATTGCTTCACTGAGGAAGTTCTTATATTAGCTAATGGATTTGGATAATATATTTTTTTCTTTGCTACTGCTTCTGTGTTGGGGATGGAATTCAGTAACTCACAGATACTAGACAAACTGTACCACTAAACCAAACTGTCTGGACAGGAAAGCTTAGTGGCCAAACATCATTCGCCAAGTCACCACATCGGTTATAACACACATTAACCATCACATATGCAGAGAGATATAAACACACTATATATGCCCCCCCACCACACACACACACACACAAACATACACACGACTAACAAAGAGTCACTACATTCTAGGTGGCCACTGTGTTGCTGCACTTCTGAAACTAATTCCAATACAGAGTTATATTCGGGGTTCCCTTTAGTTATTAAGTCATCCCAACATCTATCCCTTGCTTTTCGATAAGTGCTGTCCAGAGTTCTTCTCCTTTTGTTCAGCAGTAGTTAACTTGGCAGTAAGAGACGTTCCTTCTTCAATAAAGTTGCTCAAAAGTCATTGAGAATTATATGCAGAGACAGCATAAACTATGGGTATGAAATACTCATTTGAGACTGCAGACCGATGAATCTTAGTTTAGACTCTGATAAGGAATTCATAGTAAATTGAACGTTACAGAGCATTTTCCAGCTGTTGCTTTGGTATGAAGGAGTGAAGCAGTGTTATGACTGATTATTGTCCTCGGGAGAAGTGGGTGACGGTGCATCTCTCCAACCTAAGGAGTTCTGTGCATATTCTGTGGCAGTGATTTGAGAAGGCTCATAATTTTAATGACATCCTTTATCAGTTGTCATGACTCTAGGCTTTGAAACTCTTCAAACCCAGGAAGGGACAACAAAGAGTAGGCATCAGTAGAGATACAGAAATACCATAGCATAATAAGATTGGCTTTTTTAGAAAATTTCACATTGATCTGAAACCACTTGTGGTTTGTCACTCTAGGTAAATGACACGGCAAGACTTCGTTTGCCAGCTGTACTTAAAGATTTTGGTTTTATGGTTTTTTTTTTTTTTTTTTTTAGAATACTGTCATCTATTTCTTCAGTCACTTGTAAGTCCCCTGTAATCCTTGTCTCATGTCAGCCCAGTGGAGTTTTCCCTTTTGTTTGCAACCCCTGCATTATTTACTTTGATCTGCTGTGAGAAAATCTGAAAGTGTGTTGTCCTAAATGCATGCATCTCACCAACAAGATGTGAGGCCTTGTAGTTCACACTGAAGAAAGGGCTCTGTGTGCAGAAGCAGGTTTTGTTCCTGCCCTCTCCCTGGTGGGAGCCTTAATTGCATTTTCTCTCTCTCACAGTGGCTGGCTAAGGAGTGCCTGCCTTCCCTGCTGATGCTGGAGTTTTCAAGCTCTATTACTCTGTGACAGAGAAAATTCCTTGGTCCAGGAAGAAAAGGGTCAGATTTTTTTTCAAGAATTGTTTAAATAAGTATTTTAAGTTAACCAAGCACAATAAACAGAAAGAAAAAATATAAACCTTTTTTCCTCTATGAAATTCTCACAGAAAGATTATTTAGCACAACTTATATAATATTAGATTCTGTATATAATGAAAAGGCTCAGTTCACAGGGCAAAAGGTTAGACTTATTAATAATCAGCAAACAAAGAGTACTATTATTTGCATTCTTTCTTAACCATTCTTACATGACTAAATATATATCTAAAAGAGTACTGTTAATTACTGATATAAATCCCATTTTCAGCTACATCACAAAAATTAAGTTTTATCAACCTTGCTTGGTGTTGTGATGACTGTGGGTATATTGAACTTGTTTGAGGCATCAGAGTTGAGATTAGTCTTTTATTTTGTTATCTCTTTGACAAAATACTTTCAATCTCACTATCTTTGAAGCTGCCACAGTCAAGTTCATTTCTACTTTCTGTACTGTATTTTTCATGCAAGACAAGAATAGCATCTGCTCAGCATTTGCAGTTTCAAAGTGTTGTAAATACAGAAGCTGTATTCATCTACACTCAGAACAATGCTTATGGATTACCTGATACTTAAATGTTTCATGTACATATGCATACACTAATTGTGTTTTTAAAAAACCCATGTCTTTTTCTTCTAGCTAACATAGATTACTCAAGCATGCATTTTTTTTTTTTTTTTTTTTTTGGCGAGATCTTATTGCATTTTTACGTCTTGCTTATAAGTCACAGATTCTCTCTGGACCTTTTAACTTTCCACCCTTATGTAAAGTTTCTTCTCTTGCCTTTTTCTCACAGCATCTTCTAATGTTCAAAGTCCTCAAGTTTCAAGCTGAGGCTCACCACTGAGTACCATTCATGTTACATTTGAAATAGTGTACTAGCTGATAATTGTCTTCTGTTTGTTAAGAAAAGGGCCATGCCTGTCTAGGGATTATAGTGGGTTTTTGGCAGATGTAGTTGCCAAGGAAGGTACTAAAACTTATGGTTGGGAGTAGCAAGGGATTGGTTGGTCAAGAAGGAAACAAGAGAGAAAATCAACATTAGGAACCAAACCATGTTACAAGCAAATGACTGGTGTCCAGGCAAGGTGAAGTCACCTTCCTAAGAATTGGGATTAGTGATTTTTTAAAACTGACCATTTCTCCCCTTAGCAATCACTGGGCTTTCAGGCCTTGTACTAGGAGCTGAGCACACTCAACAGAAGTGATGCAGCACATAACTTGACAAATTCATGGAAGTAAGAGTATGCTAGGCTTTATAAACACATTAAAATTATCACCAGATAATACTGTCATTAAAGATCAGCCCCGTGGGGCAGGAGAGAGAGCTAAGTTGGTTCAGATGTTTCCTGCTAAGTTTGAGCACTGAAGTTTGATCCTGGGTCTCTTTTAGTGAAGGGAGAAAAACATCTCTCATGAGTTGTTCTCTGATCTCTGTGCATGTAGTTGCACGCACACAATTAATAAATAGAATTTTACAAGTCATAGCACTGGGAAGCCTACACTTTGTTTTGTTCTCTTCCAGTATCTTAACAGTGTAAAGGAAACTTCCTTAAAATTGATTTTTATAATACTACATGTTTTAAAACATAGCATTATTTTTGGTTACCATAAATAGAGTGATTTTTCCCATGCTCAATGATCACGTGTTCAAGATGGAATTTGCCTTTCTCTTCATTAAATGGTTAACTAACAGACAAGAAGGATAGGATTGCAAGGCTTTTTTTTTTCTTTCTAGTTAGGGAAAAATAAAATTAAGTCAGATCTTATGACAAAAAGAGAAAAAGATTTTTTCAATAACTTTTTGGAATATATATTTAAATTTCAAAACTCAAGAACTTAGTGGTTCGGGAATTCTTGTAATTTACATCTAAATTGAAAGATAGAAGCAAGTTGCATTATTGTGCTCATAGGTGTCCATTAGCATATTCTATTTCACTTAATTTCCAGTTTGTATTTTTATAAAAATAGATTTTTTCATTTTCCTAGTGGTCCTCACTTTGCTTATGTATTTCCCCAGGAGAATATGGTGTCAGCAGATCAATACACCTCCAAAGGCTTTGAACAGGGGATCTAAATTTGGCGAGTGGCTTTTCTATTTATCAGTGTATTTTATTCTGATAGAAATTCTTTATGATGAAGGCTGTAGGACCTGATTATTTTTTTAAATAGGTCAAGAAATAGATCAGAAAATCTTCAGGGGATTTATCTCTGTCTCTAGTACTTCATAATGACAAAACTTTCCTTGACTAATGAGCTTGTGTAGATGAATTCAAATATATAACACAAAGTGTAGAAGAGGGCATTGGACTTCTAAGAGAACTAGTCTAAATGCAGTGATTGAATTCAGATGATTGGAAATAGTTTGAAAGTCATAAAAAGTGATAGATCCTACTTCATTAACCTAGACATACTTGTCTAACATGAGTGGATCAGACAGTCATTAGGAAATAAGGAGTAATGTGCTATTTTTGTGCATTAGTTCTGAAACAAAATAATAAAACTGACTATAGCTTTTCTTTTCTCATGTGAGCACCATATTCATACCATCTGTTTTCTAACACTGTGTAACACCAATAGTCAATCACTTTTCTATGCAATCACTTGCTGAAAGTGTTTACTGAGCAGTACATGGGGGAGGATTTTTCATTTCTATTTAATAAATAAATTTATTTATTTGTTGCTTCAGGTTACATCTCCATAATATTGTCCTCTTTCCCCCCCTTCCCAGCCCCGTCCTCCCACCCTCTTCCCCCTAACCCTTCCATCCCACTCCTCTGGAGTGGAGTGTCCCTACATAACAGTCCTTCACCCCAGTTCAGAAGTCATATGAGGGCCAAGAGCCTCCTCATACACTGGGAGCCTACAAGGCAGTACCGCCAGTGAAAAGTGTCTCATTGCCAGGGAGAGAAAACTAAAAACAACAAACAAACAAACAAACAAAAAAGTCTATGTCCATGTTCCATTTGGTGCACTGATTGTAGTATAGTTATCCTGTACTATATAGCTAAAATCTGACTATAAGTAATTAGACGCAATGTGCATCCTTCTGGGTCTGGGTTAGCTCACTCAGGATGAGCTTCTCTAGTTCCATCCATTTGGCTGTAAATTGCATAATTTCATTGTTTCTGATAGCTGAGTAGTATTCCATTGTGTAGATGTACCACAGGTTTTTAAACCATTCTTCAGTTGAGGGACATCTGGGTTTTTTCCAGTTTCTATCTATTACAAATAAGGCTGCTATGAACATAGATGAGGAAACTTCCTTATGATTACGTGAAGAGGCATTTGGGTGTATACCCAGAAGTGGCTGGGTTCTGAGGCAAAGCTATTCCAAGTTATCTAAGATATCGCCATTCTGACCTCCATAGTGGTTTCACAAGCCTGCATTCCCACCAGCAATGGAGGAGGGTTCCCCTTTCTCCACACCCTCGCCAGCATGTGCTGTCATTTGAGTTTTTGATCCTAGCCATTCTGTCAGGTGTGAGATGGAATCTCAGAGTCGTCTTGAGTTGCATTTGTCTGATGATTAAGGATGTTGAGCATTTCTTCAAGTATCTCTTGGCCATTAGGGATTTCTCCTTTGTGAATTCTCTGTTTATCTCCATCCCCAATTTTTTGATTGGATTATTTGGTTTCTTGGCGTTTAATTCCTTGAGTTCTTTGTCGATTTTGGATATTAGCCCTCTGTCAGATCGGGGCTTTTTCTTACATATACAAAAACGGTTGAATTGATCAAATGTCTTAAGCATAGGGGATTGGAGCTAGTACATATGGACTCTTAGTAAATGGTACTGGTGTTACCAATCTAAATACTGTGCTGATATTTATCACCTTTGAAATAAAAAGTCAACTTCACAATGCCATCTCCATTTCCCATATAAAGGAAGCAGCTTTTCTGTTGTCCTTAAACTTTTACTTTCATGCCAATACCTTTTGGGTTCATGAGTAATTTGGAAGACCATGCCCATCTTTCAGTAAATACACAAAAGTTCCTGAAAATTGTACAGTATACATTATCCAGATATTTTCATGCCACTCCAAAGAAGACTCATATTTTTTTGCTTCCTTTGTGTCTTTCCTTCATACTGTCTTTTCCAGAGTCTTCAAATACCAGTTCCAATGTCACTTTGTGAAACTGTCCCTAGTCAATCACCTAGGAAGACAAGTATACCATTGGAAATATTTGCGTTTCAGTTACTTCTTTTTGTGTTCTTTTCTAATTTACTGTAGCTGTCTATTAACTAGTGCCCTTTCTTCAAAAGGCATTGAGGCTGGGACATGAGAACATTTTTTTTTTTTATCTGTGTCATGTGGTATAGTCTCTGAACCATAAGCACCAAGAGCTCTTCATTGAATTGGTTTAATTCTTCTATAGTTTAAATTCTTGTATGTTGTAGTTTGTGGATCCCTGTCTATACATTGATATGAAAGCAAAAGTATAAATCTTGATCTTGCTTACTTATGTAGCAATTGAGTTGCATGTTTTCTCTTTCTTTGGTACTTATGTAACATTTTCAAAAATTAATATTTAGGATAGCTTATCAAGCAATAGTCATAATAAAGTATGACATTTTCATACAAGCATGTCATTGCAATTTTGGATAACTTTTTTAAGACTTAACTTGTAAATTTAGTTTCTGAATGAGAGGAAGGTTTACAATGATTAGCTAATTTGCATGATCATTTTTAGTTGTACATATTAGACCCAAACTTTCCTGGGTGCCTTAATATTTTTGTTGATAGTCTCATAGTTTATTTCTTTGTGAAAATATGTGCCTGGGTGTGTTTGTGTGGGCATGCATGTGTTTGATTCCACTAAATTGGGTCCTAGGGGAGACCCCCTTTAAAAAAAAATCTTCATTTGTGCCTCTTGGTCATTACCAGTCTCTTGTTATTGATTCTTCCTACCATAATGTTATGAAAGATGCTGGTGAAAAGTTTATTTTTTTTGTCACACCTTGTTTTGCTTATGAGAGATGCTCTTTTATTAAGAAGAAATTAAGTAAAAATACTTTCAATTTTGTTTGACTGATATCTCATCTCTAAACCTTGCAGTAGTAGCTTGCTATGTTACATATTTGCACATTGCCTAAAATTCAAACATAATGCAATTGTCATAGATAAATATCTTAGCCACTGGTTTCACTTCCCAAAAGTAACGCTAAGAAATTGAATTCAGTTAGTACACTTTAGTTTAGTACCTACCAGAGAATGTGCAATGAAGTAAACAGTACATAAATATCAATGCAATTCTGCATTCGATAATTTCTGTGACAGATTTGCAAATATTCTCACTTTGATACAAGGTGATACTTAATATAAATTTTATCACTACTATAAGCAATTAGGCACTGGAATTTCTACTAAGATTAGAAAACAGGTATTCATTTTTCAATAAAATGATGTTTAAAGTTATTTTGAAGAATGGGATATAAAATATTATTGCAAAATTCTCATTTTGTCTGAAATTTATGAATCTAATGAATGGAATTATGTGGGGACACGATATCTGTTGAGAAACTGCCACTGGGCTAAACGGTGGAGTGACATTGAAACTCTCTGTAGATAGTATGAACTAGCAATTTGACATATTAAAGCACACATATGAAGTTCTATAAACATCATGTGTAGTCTGTGTCAGAGAACAGAAATAAATTCAAAATTCTCTGATAAACTAAAGGTGCCAACTGATATGTCATAGAAACCTTTTACGCAGACCAGATATATTTTTCAGCCATATGAAAGAGATATTTTAAAGAAAATTAATTATTCTTAGATTTTTACAAGAGTGCTGTAGTTCTAGCCTCTTTGTTATCTCACTGCAAATGTCTAGGGACGAGTAGTGGCTGCCTCCTTCCTGTGAGACCCATGGAACATTCACATGGTCTTCCCAGAGCTAAACTTTGTCATATATGGATCCGAGTAATAATAGACATAACAGGAATCCAGAAATATATTCATTGGTCTATGGAATATACTTTGCAGTTCACCTCTTTCTTAATTCCAGTGTTTTGCATTCTATAAAATGACATGCAAGTAATTGAAAATTCTAGTAAATTGAGTAATCTCTGTAATATTTTACTTTTTACTATTCAGCAAATGGACCAAGATAAGAAAACAAAACAAAGGCACCAAAAATTATTTCACTTAAGTGATGGGATTATTTTTTCCTCTAGGAAGAAATAGTGTTGCAAGGGGGAGAGAGAGGATGGAGTACTTTTGGAAAAAAATACTTTGGAGTTTTAGAGCGATTTCCCATGATGGTTGGTTGTATCAACTTCTAGCAAAGTTTAAACAATATATCATTTTCTCTTTTGCAGGCCCATTGTTCATAATCCTCTACATTTTTCTTGGTGTATTTGGTTTTAGGGATAAAATAGTATATTTCATCTAAAATGGATTAAGTGTTTTAGAATAATTTTGATATGTAACTGATGTCAATATAAAAATGTCTCAGATACTACATATTTTAAATGATTGAATATAAAACTTGTAATATAAAATATTATAACACAGAGAAGAAATTGTCATGTAGCCATGATGAAAACCCTAGACTTGCCAAACCCATTCTAACGCCTAGTTTTTTGTATACGGTTATTATCAAGAAGTCCCCCACGCCTTTTTTTTTTTTTTTTTCTGATCCTGTGATTCCCCATTCAGGTCTCAGTGGAGCTGTTACAACCTTCAATCTTCTCTGTGAGACCTCTCCCCAGTGTGGTTAAGAATAGAGTATGGAATGTTGTATGATTTACAGAGCCTTTCAATATATACCACATATACCGTCCCATTTGATCCTCATTATCTTCATCTGCTTACTGTCTCATTCACAGAACATGTATATAACATCACTTTATTCCAAGAATTGACACAGGGGTGCAGTATGTCCAGATTACAAAAAGAAGTACTTGTTTTTAGGTAGCCCACAGTTGAGCAGAGAAGTGGATAATTCTTGTAGTCACTTGAGAACTTGTGTAGGAAAATCATAAAGAAGATGAATGCAGTGAGAATAGGTGACCAAATAACGATGGGAAAGAGCAAGAAAGAGAAAATGCTTTATTGTGATTTGAAGACATCTAGCAAGTAAGTGAGAAGATGATAAGAAATGAAGAGAGGTATAAGGCCTCCCTGATTCCATTGAAGGAGAAGCATTTTCCTTTTCTCAGTTTAGTTCTCAAATGTTAGATTGAGTGCATAGCAGTCTGCAAGAATCAGCTCATTAAGGTTCTTTTTACATTATGTTTGTGGGTGTCTGAGTGAGTGATGTGTGCCTGTGTGTGTGGTATGAGTGCATTCACAGCAGGACAGATCTATGGAGGTCAAAGAAAGACTTGCAGAAATTGATTCTCTTCTTGCACTCTGTGGGTCAGGTTTAGAGTCAGGATTTGCTGAACCATCTACCTAACTCATTTTTTTCATGCAGTTCTTCAGTAGATTTTTTTTTTCTTATGAGCAATGAGTTTCAGGATCAGATTAGTCAATTGTCCTTACTCAAAGTGATTTCCTATAAAAGTAAAAGTTATCTTTTGCAAATTAACATTAAAGTGGAAATTTTGAGTACAACTTTGTTCTTAAATTTAGAGACATTTCACTAGTGCTATGAAGGTATAATCTATAGGAAGTTAGTTGAAGAATTAGTGATCCTTCTCATTGGACACCAAGAAGATATTTGTAAATGCAAATAAGACCTCAATCCTTATGCTTATATAAAAGATCAGAAAATGCAAATGGTAGAATAACCAGTTCATTTTGAATTAACTAAAAATAATAGTATCATATTATTAGAAACTGAGTTGTCAGAAAAATAACTTCTAATACTGACTAAATAATGCTATCTGAATCATAAAATATTGATCACAAATGTTCCTCCTCGGTACATTATAAGGTTATCTAGCTGACTCATAATTCTGGTTCAATTAAAAAAATTTATTTTTATACTTTATTAGTTTAATCATTTATATCTGCTGAAAATTTAATGTTAAGAACAGTAAGCAATTATCAATAAATGGTTGATGTGAAATTATCAGTGGAAATGGTAAACATTTTATACATTGTCTAGTAAAGGAAACAAAACTTCAGGAGAGATATATTGTAATCTCCTAATCTTGAGATTGGATTTGAAGTTTTTATTCCGGTGGTGAGGTGCAGATATTGTCTTCTGCCAGGACAGTTGTAAACAGAGCTACATGAGCTGGTGAACGTGTGCTATGGTTCTGTATTTGAAGACATATCATCTTTACTCACCCTGTTTCCTAGAAGAGGGAAAATGCCACTAAGTTTGACTGACGCTGACTGAGTACCATGAATATTTTAAAAGTTCTGTGTATTTTATCCTAATAATCACCGTAGGGTTTGGATAAAAAAAAAAAGTGTTCTCATTTTACCTGAGAGGAACCTGAGACTCACTGTTGTTGGCAACTGCTGCATGCCATGGCCCCTTAACAACGTTTCTCTACTGCACAGTGCTGTCTAACATTAGAAGATCTCAGTGTTCCTCAAGTTCCTGTTTCAGGGAACCTGCACGTAAATTACGAGATTGTTGTAAGACAAGAAATTTATGTGATGGATGAAAAATAAATAAGGGGAAACTGAGAGAATAAAAGGCACACTGACTCTAAAGGGTGAAAATCACACGTGCGAAAATTAATGAGTGCTTCAGATGCTGTGTTAGGGTGTAAGAGGCAACGGAAGAGCAGAGAGGCAGGTTTCAGTGGGGTGTGAGGAAGGAAGTACCTGCTGTGTCGATGAGGGAAAATGAAAATCATTTGTCTGGAGGAATAAAAAAAAAGGGCCAACTAATGTTACCAATGAGTGACAAGGTAAAAGTAACAGGATTTATTTGACAGGTAAAATAGACACCATGTTTGCAATGTGGAATAGCAGCATTCAGATACATTTTGTTCAGAAAGGAAATGATATGTGAGAAGATGATCTCAAAGAGCTAAAAGACAGATGTACAAGGCAGCTTCCTATAATTTCATGAATGATATATTTGCAATGAAGGAAAAAGATGAAAGCTCACAGGAATTTCAAAATCAGGTATTGGTTGTTTTTTATTGTTTACTATAGTGTCACTCACACTAGAAACACAGATCCAATATTAAACAATCCAATTCTTTTTTATGTTTATTTATTACTTCAGGTTACACATCCATCACAGTGCCCTCTTTCAACCCCTCCCACTCCCACCCTCTCACCCTCTACCCCCTCTCCCTTCAATTCTACTCCTCCAGAGTGGAGTGTCCCTACATATCAGTCCCCTGCCCCAGTTCATTATCATCCAATATATTAAGGAAACAATCGCATTAAAATACCTAAAATTCTTTTGGATGTATGCCCAGGAATGGTACGGCTGAGCCTTGAGGTAGGGCTAGTCCAAGTTTTCTAAGATATTGCCAGACTGATTTTCATAGTGGTTGTACAAGCTTCCTACCAACAATGGAGGAGTGTTCCCCTTTCTCCACAACCTCGCCGGCATGTGCTGTCATTAGAATTTTTGATCTTAGCCATTCTAATGTGTGTAACATGGGATCTCAGAATCTTGAGTTGCATTTTTCTAACACTTAAGAATGTTGAGCATTTCTTCAAATGTCTCTTGGCCATTAGAGATTCCTCTTTTGTTAATTCTGGGCATACGTACAAAAAATTCCTTACCAAACAACAAGGACATCTCATCAATTATGTTCATAGCAGCCTTATTTGAAATAGCTAAAAACTGGAAACAACCCAGATATCCTCCATCTGAAGAATGGATAAAAAAAAACTGTGGTACATTTACACAATGGAATACTACTCAGCTATCAGAAACAAGGAAGTCATCCAATTGTAGCCAGATGGATGCATCTAGCAAAGCTCATCCTGAGCAAGCTAACCCAGACCCAGAAAGATGCACATGGCATATATTCACTTATAACTGAGTTTAAGCCATATAGTACAGGATAGCTATCCTACAATCAGCAGACTCAAAGGAACAGGAAAATAGACTTTGTTACCTGTTAGTGGGACACTTTGTCCTAGTGGAGTTGCCATTTAGGTACCTAGTGCAAGAGGAAGCTTTTAGCTGGCATGTGACTAATGAACTGAGGGGGGCTGATATATGGGGCACCCACACCAGAGGAGTAGGATAGGTGGAAGAAGGGGTAAAAGATAGGAAGGTAGGTCTGGGAAGGGTGGAGAGAGGGGACTCAGATAGAAATGTAACTTGAAGTAATAAATAAACATTAAAAAGAACCCTAAAGCTCTAATGTCACAGTTTTAAGATATTTGTAGGTTGTGCCTTATATTCAGACACCAAGTTACATCATGGGTTATATTAAATTAATATAATTAAAAGTTAGTGGTGGTGAATATCAACTCTGTAATCTGACTATTTAAAGACCAAAAATCTAAGGTTTGTCTTGAACATGACTTGTTACAAATAACAGTGAAAAGTGACCTCACAATATTGTTGCCAATCCAGATTGTGAAATGTTTTACTGCAGACTACTTCTCTTATAGATTTTGCCCATTAAAATATTTCTGCTAAAGTTTGGAGTGTAATAGTGACTGTGAGAAATACACAGGAAGGAAAGAAATGTTTGGTCAAATTATTCTGACCCTGGAGTGACTGGCTTTGTTTTGCCTCTCTTACCGAATAACTTTCAATGCAATCAAACTGAAAAATCAGGAAATTAACTTTTATGGAAATTGAGTCACGCATTACATGCATTTCCAATTCTGATTCTGTTTATTTAGTAACCAGTAACACTAAACCTAGCTGTGCTACCATGGATCAAGACTCTAGAGAAGTTATTTTGTTTTCTTCAGTGTTCCAAGTCTCAGCTGATGGATAAGCTCTATCAATATGAGCACTAATGTGATGCCTCAACTTTAATTAAGTTTATCGTCAATAATGAGAAATTTAAGTTGAATTTGTTCTATGTGAGACATGTTACCTGTTGTAGCTCTGGTTTTTGTTGTTGTTTGTTCATTTGCTTTTTGTTTTTGTTTTTCCATCTTTTGACATTGTCCTTCAGGTAAAATACAGACTGAAAATGCAGACTTGAAATACAGACTGAAGTCTGTGTTAGGTACTTAATTCAGACCAGCTCTTCAAGTTTCCTCAGGACTAAGAGCATCCTCTTCAACTGAGGTCAGACAGGCAGCCCAGCTAGGGGAAAGGGATCCACAAACAGGTGGACAATCTCTTTATTTTCAAAATTCATCTCCAGGTCCAGATTTGGCTATTTCCTATATATGATCACAACACTCTGATTGCTGTCATTACCTGTCAATATTCTTCCATGAATCTATTAAATGTAGCATATTTACAGTATTTTTCAACTCTTTCTTGTAGTAAGAGTGATGGTTGCAGACGACACATTACCCTAGGCCTCGTACTATTCTAGAAATGCTTTGAAAATGAAGGTCTTTCTAAATTGATGAATGATCACTTTCATTGTGGGCCTGTGCTCATACATGCACAGGTGCAACATCTGTATGTGAAGTTCAGAGGTCAACCTCATTGTTCTTTGTAAAATATTGTTCACCTTGTTTATATGGTAGGATACCTCAATGATCTGGAGTTTGCCAAATGGATGAGAACGGCTGGCCAGCAGGCCCCTGACATCTGCCTCCCTAACTCTGGGATCACAAGTGTATGCTCTGGTGTTAGGTATCTTTTTACATGGGTTTATAGGATCAAATTTAGATCCTTGTGCATGCACAGTGAAAACATTACCACAGGATCTATGTCCCATCACCACCATTCTAGCTTTCCAGAGAGCTGCAATGACCCATTTTTGTACCTTATTGTTGTAATCATGACTTAGGGTCTACTGAAGAAGAGTGAGATGTTTTTATGAGAATATCATTTCTTTCAAGACCATTATAGGGTGTGTGCCTAGAAAGACTGTTCTAGCCCAGTACAAAGAGTACCATAACTTAGGAGTTATATCAATCCAGGAATAAGTTAGAAGTTTCTTAACTTCTTAAAATCAGTTTTTATACTTCTCAGTTTGGACAATAATGTCATTCTAGATAGATGGCATCCACAGGATAGGTAATACTGTATAAGACTTTTATCTCATTATATGTACTTGAGAGATACTTATTTTTTTCTACCTGCACATTCTATGTTGTAGAAAGGATGGTAGAGCATCATTATTTCTATTCCGAATCCTGTAGTGTCTTATCTAAGTCTCCAGAGCAAGGGAGACTTATTTAATATTCATGGAAAGACCATTTCACATTACATTGTCTTTCTACCATGCTGATAATAGTGACCATGCATGCTATGAGATAGAAATATGACCAAATATTTGTGTATTATGTAGAGTATGGGAACCGTGTGGACAGTATAGCTACCACTGAGCAAATGAATTGCTTGGCTTTGCATCTGCTTTTAGGATGGGTTGTTGGTGCTCCATTTGATGTATAGATAGTAAAATGGGGCTGTCATGCAGTTCCACAAAGTTGGGGTTTCAACTGATTAATTTGAACATCAGAAAATGTGATTCCACTCTAGGTCCATGTAAACGCAGGAGGGCCACATCACTGAATATCATTTTGGAAATTTGTTTATTAAAAACATTTGTTTGACATTAGAGTATAGCACTCTTTTGGTATAGTCAGCATTGTTCATTTGGGTGGCTTTCAGGGGAGCAGACAGTAAAACTGGACTCTGTACTATTTATAGAAAATAAAATTAAAGCCTTAAAGATAAATGAGCACTCTTTGTGAACAAACTCAAAACAACAATCTTTATGAAGATTATTTGTATGCCATTACCATTGGTTTCTTCCAAAGATATATTCTCAATGATAATAAAGTAATAAAAGATTGTTTTCACAGCTGTTTGTCTTTGATTACATATTTCTTTGAAGTACTGTAATAAGACAGACTTTGAACCTGGAAAGAGATCAAATAATGAATTGTTCTGCTTTGTGAAGCTTAGGAAGGGATTTTATTGTCGAAACATATAGAGCAACATATTTTTTCTTCTTACAGTTAAATAATGGTTGAAAGTACTGTGAGATCATTACAGATGGACTAGATTAAAGGGCTTGGGGCCAAGTGTGAGTGATCAGCGCCAAAAACATCGGTGCTTCAGTTTAAAATGTCTGGTTTTAAAATTCTCAAATACTTCATTTTGGATTATCTTTAACTTATCATCGAATATTATGGAGATGTTAGAATATATAGAGATATACTTTCAAAATTATAATATTTATTTCTAAAAAGAACATAAAATTTAAATTCCTATATCCCAAGACACTTGGTTTAAATTTGTCATTGTCCTTGGGCTTAGGTAGATTAGATTAAAGAGTTTCTCTATATTGAAGCAGATGCCAATAGATTTTTTTAAAGTAACAAGTATCATATGACCTTTCTTTTCCTTAAAATAGTAATTGTAATATTCTAAGTATATTTTCAAAATGTTCTATGCTAATATAGTTAACTCTTGCTATTTCTATCCATACTTTCTCAAAGAACTACTTAATATCTGATGGTCTCCAGAACCCAATACGTATCCTAAGGAATATTAAAATAAGACATAATCTCTGTAGCTATTCATTTTGGTTCATAAGGTGAATATTCTGTCTGCATGATCATGTGCATCAAATGATAATCAGGCAGCTATTTCAATATAATGTTTTAATTTAAAGTTATATTGAAACCATAGACTGATGTTGTAAATACATAGAGGTTTATGGTCATATGAATTAGAGTTAGTTGCATTTCTGTACCTATTTTCAGATCTTGTTTCCTTAGTCTATTACTCTTTCAAACTAATTTTATTGTGTTTAGAAAAAAAAGGTTTTTTTTTCTTTAGTTAACATATAAACCTTTCAAATGATAGTTTTCATGGAAATACCAGACAAAGGAATGTTGTAACTTTAGAGATTTTTATGATGAAGGTGTGTTTAAGAGATGTCACTTTGATATTTTTACATTATGTCCTACATTTGTCAGCTAAAACCAGGATATTGCCTCAATGAGAAAAAGCATGTTCTGCACTTGTCAAAAGGCAGTAAGTAATGATTAAAATAGCAGTGTGAGACGCTGGGAGATTAAAGTGATGCTAATGATAAGTGAGAGAAGAAAAGGGCAAGCTATATTTTAATCCCTGAGAGAATGGTTAATGACTTCTATTGCCTGAGATTAAACTAAACCTGTCTCATCAGCTTTTTCTGCCTGGTGAAAAAAAGCTCTCTGCACTTTAATTTATTAAAGTCTTTTAAGGAAGCACATTGATCTACAGAGGTTAAACTTTTAAAAATTGTGCAAAAACACACACAAACGCTTCAGCAAAAGTGTGATATTGTTGCTTTTAGGCACGCTCACAGCCTTATAAGGAATCCATTGTCTACATCTTAGCATGTTTAATTATGAAATATTAATTACTTAATTCAAAATACTATTATTTTATATTTTTAAAGCAAAGCATATCCATGTTGCTGCCAGGGTTATTTGCTGGCTTATTGTAAAGGTTATCAGTCTAATGAAGTTATTATTAAATCATTGTAGTCATTTTTTAGATTAATTAATTCATAGACTATTCAAAACTATTATTTATGAAAACTCCAGAAGTGTAGTATTTCTACTTTTTAAACAGTTCTACATCCTATGAACTTTAAATGGCATGATAATGTTACTCTCAGTGTTTGCTGACTGACTTTCTTGGGCTTCTGATTCAAGCCAGTGAATTTTATCCTGTACTCATCCTCAACTGTGAAGACAAGGGGCAACTAACGTTTGCTTTCCTTACCTTTCTCTATTTGAGGGGTGTGTGTGTGTGTGTGTGTGTGTGTGTGTGTGTGTGTGTGTGTGTG
>CAJQZJ010018033.1:5389323-5419006 GCA_907164525.1 Lophiomys imhausi
TGTGTGTGTGTGTGTGTGTGTGTGTGTGTGTGTGTGTGTGTGTGTGTAGTGTAGTACTAGCAAAGAGGAAAATCATAATTTCACTAAAATCTTTCCTCTGCTCATGAGAACCATATTCAAATTATTTCAGTTTCCAACATTTTATCTTAATCTAATTATTATCTATTATAAATATAATAGCCTTCACATAGTCAGGCCCTACATGGATATTGATTCATTGTAACAAATGCCAGTTTACTTTTGTTTCTAGATTTTCATATTTCCTTCTAGGGTTCTCTACTATATGTTTTCCTCTGGTTTAAGAGTTATCTATTAAGTTTTTTTTAAGTAAATACAAGGATACTTAAATTGTTGAATTTGTTTACATTTACATGCCCAAGTGACTCTTCTAGGTCAGGTTTGTATTTCAGCTTATAAGAAACAAACCATCTGGAGCAGATATTTTTGTTGCTTCTTTGCTTCTGTTGATAATGCTTTTTGCAATCCGTAGTGCTATTAATCCTCATTCTTAAGGGTTTATTTCCTTATAGTGACTGAACAAATAACTGAAATAAAGATTATTTCTAAAATTCCATTGTCCAAAATGTCTTAAGCTTTATTTTCTACCTTCCTTTTTAGTTGAGCAAGTTTAGACTCAATCCATTCTTTGATGTTAATGAAACAGCAATTTTTCTGAAGGCCATGTAGCCCTAATGAGCAGCCTCTTATAAAAGAGCATTTAATCAAGGGTTATTTTTAACTTGTTTAAACAGATCTAATAGTTTGTGCTGATTTCATTTCAGTATAATAATTGCTAGCAATCCTATTAGTAAGTCCTAGTATAGGGAAGTTAACACAAATTCCATTCTAATGAGAATAGTGTTACAGCAAAAATAATGTTCTCATGGCAAAACCCATGATACCAGTACCAGCTATTTTGTAAAAGTGTGAATCATGCGTAACTAGTACATGAAATTTGGTAATTTCATTTTAGTATGAATTTATATTATCTCTGAGAGAAAAAAAACAATGATACTATTAATTGGGGAACATTTTAAAAGATAAATCACATGTATCACCTAAGTGCATTTTGTTACAGTTTTCTTATAATATGTGTTATGTAATTTTGCTGGATTTAATAATTACCATGATACATATAGAATTCACTGATAACTGGCTATATAGCTCAGTAGTAAAATGTATACTTTTTTTGCTCAGGCTCCTGGGTCCTCTCTCCAGCATCTTTTCTCATGAAGTCACTTCATCTGTGAGGACCTTTCTTCTTTATTTACTTCAACCTAAACTGGGGTGGGAGGAATGCTACCAGGTTAGGAAAAGTTAAAAAATAATACTTAATAGAATTAAAACATGGTTTGAGGATGTTGAGGTTTGAAAAATAATAAATAATTTCAGCTATAATACATAACATAACACTTTTTAACAGAGATAGAATAATATTCAGGTAGCAAATGTTGAATGTTCCATTAGTTTACTATTGAATGGGCTTCAGAAAACACTGTGGTTTGTTAAGATGTTCAAAAATATGAAGATGTGAAGTTCATAGTACCAAGGAAGGAAAATAGTAAAAGCAAGACATTCTCATACTGAACACTTAGGGAGGCAAGGATTTCAGGCCCAGAAATACAAATGGATTTTTTTTCTAAGTCCAGGTTATAATCTTTAAACTTTTTATTGCTTAATAAGACACAGTGACATTTAAAATATGGAGAAACTTAAAATAAATAATATGGACTGAATGACTTATTTAAATTTTTAAAGCTGTACTAAAATATTCTAATACACTGAAGGACATTTGTAAGTGATACATTGTTTATAGGTTTCTGATTAGAATCCCAAAGCATAATGTATTATAGCTTGCTTTTCCAGAAGAGAGAAAGAATATTGTCTGTGGAAAAGAATGGATAGTAAAACTTAGGCTCTTTTTTTTCCATGTAAATCATTTGTGTTTTTGTCAGAGGCCTTTAGGTACAAGATCCTGTGATCCATTATAAATTCCAATCAATATCTGATATATTGGAACATGAACACTTTCTGAAGATTATCATTTATTGCTTAAAAATATTAAGCTTGGAATAACCTGTGAGAACTGTTATTGTGTGTGTGTGTGTGTGCGTGTGTGTGTGTGTGTGTGCCTGAAATACAAGGAATAAAATTTTCACAGGAGCACTCACACCATGGTATCCTGATAATTTAAACATATCTTTAATTGTATTTACTAATGAAAATAAAAATGGGTGTGTCCAATATCTCCTATTTTTCAGAAAAATGAACCTCACCAGCATACACTATTATCCATCAAAGAGCCTGGTAGGAACCAATAATATACTTCTTTGGTCTAATTTTAGAAGTATTGAGTCTCACACTTGCTGGAGCCTGAAAGCATGTAGCTTTTGAGGTGTTCCACAGGTGTTTTGATTCCACAAAGACTTGAGAACTACTATTTTCAGAAGCACAATTCTCTGTTTATTCAGAGGAAAAAAAGATCACTTTTAGCAATTGTTTCTCCTGAATTGTACCTTAAGTTAAATATTTTGTTTAGAGCGTATCAGATGTTGAAGGCTTTCAGGAAAACATTTGGGGCTTTAGGCATGATGTTTATGTGCACATGTCAAAGTCAGTGTACCCGTTACTCACACTGGATTCTCAAATGAATCTTGTCCCCTGACTCAAGTTTCTTGTCTCTCTGTACTTGAAACAAACTCACAAGTTTCACTGATTGCTTTTCAAATTTCTTTCTGAATGCTAGTTTGAAACATACTTTTAAAACCAAAATAACTTCAGCATGTCTTCATAGAAATGAATAAGTTGTGTTCCCAGGTCAAGATAAATTACCCTAATGCAGATGCAAATTGGAGTAAAAGTTTTATGGTAGTGAAGCTAAAAGGCAGTTCTCTAACACTCAGCAAAGATGCAATTAAAAAAAATTGAAGTATCAGGTAACACACAGTGATCCATTCTCCTCAATTTCATAAATTATGATGTTAAAAACTCTCCCAACACAGTCTACATTTTTCTTGAGCTGTTTGAACAATTTAGAAGAAATTTGGCCAACATTAGGACTGATATAATGCAAACTAAACAATGATCAAGAAAGGATTACTCTTCTATATTTTATTCTAGCTGCCTTAGTTTCTTCTGAAATAGCCTGTCCATTTTGAATCAGAAAAGAAAAAAAAAAAACAACATCTGTATAGTTTGCTTACTGGGCTCAGAAGCGCAGTGTAGTGAGCATAGAACATTTATAAGAAAATAAACTATATAAGCATTGTACTTTCTTGAAGGAAAAACAATATATTTTATGTTTTTCCAATCAAATGTATTGTCTATTTTCTTTTCATCTTATAAAATCTATATGTAAGAATGAAGAATGAATTTTTCATGATATTGAGGCATATCCCAACTTTTCCTGCTTAAATGGATGCTCTCACTGCCTGGACAGAGAAGAAATAGCCTTTCTCCCCTTCTTCCTTCAACTTCCCCATGCCTTCACTCTGGTCATTGAATCCAGGGCCTGGTGAAGACATGCACATGATATGATCTCTCAGTATCTACCCTCAAGTTTCTGGACGTTTTTATTTATACTTGTACTCATTCCAGACACAAAGGAGAGAAAATAGGTTATAAGTCATCTTTGTTTTAAATATGGCAAGGATTATTTCAAAAAGAGTAACAGTGAATACATAGCTCCTGGTTATAAATATTTAAAGTGATTGAGTACTATAACAGAATCATCAGGATTTTAGGAGCAATAATGAGGCTTACATTTTTTGGAATTGCTTTAATGAGAATATAACATTCGCAAATGCTAATTATGATATTCATAATAATACTAATAGCAGCAATAACAAGAGTATCCAGAATTATACATATATATAATTTATATAAATTATTATAAATTTTATATACATACATTTAAGTTGTTAAAAATGCTAAAATTTGCCTGTGAGGCTGAGTCATATTATATTGCAAAGTACTGTTTATATACTTCTTATATTGTCTTTTTAAAGGCCATATTCTTACTATCCCACTGAAACTTATACAGAAGGAAAAGTGTTAAAGGGCTAGGAAAATATTATTTCATCATTCTTGTTCCATTAGAATTCACTTGGGTGGCTGAGAAAATGGTTTATGGATTAGAGAGAGAAGAACAAGCTAAAACATTTCATACCTTCATCTCTGATAAATTCCCCAAACTCATTCTTTGCATCTGAGCCATAAATAACAACCATGCTTTTTGCTAAAAAGAGCTTTTTCCTACACCAGGTCTTTTGTCTTAGAGATGAATGCTATAATAAATTTGAAGTCTTAGGGGGGGCATTGTTTGAACTATAACATTATGGTTTACAACTGTTGCTTCTATTATGAGGAGGATAAAAAGCGACTCTGAAGCTTGATCTCTGTCACAAAAATGGATTAATATTTCAGTCTTCAATGTGGGTCAAGTGTATGATTCTCCCCAAAGCAATTCACTATGATTAATTTTTATTATGTGAGCATTCAGATTCTCTTTATATTCTTATGTATTTTATTCCCCTACTGACTTGC
Source organism: Lophiomys imhausi (assembly GCA_907164525.1). NCBI lineage: Eukaryota > Metazoa > Chordata > Mammalia > Rodentia > Muridae > Lophiomys > Lophiomys imhausi. The sequence continues at coordinate 5,393,869 of CAJQZJ010018033.1, forward strand.
TCCTCACAATACTGTAACTTAGATTTTTCACATACTAATGAAAACACAGACATTTGGGTTCTTGAAAATTTTAATAAAACCATATGAAAATAATCTCCTGAAATTTTTTTTTCAACAATTGTATGGATAGCACATCACATAAGATTGTTGTCATTTTATTTAAAAATTAGCATTAGATCAGTTTCCTGATAAACAGTGTTAAATATTATATTTTAATTGCTAAGTAATATGATATTTTAATTTACCAATGATTAACTAGTTAATCATTGAGAAATATAGTCTCTCACTGGGTAAAAATGGTAGTTGTTTAAAGGTGTAATTTTTAAAAACTGCTTCATCTGAAGGGAGGAGATAACAAAAAAGAGGAACTGTATAATTTTTGTCTATACAATAGCTTTTCAGACTTATTTACAAAATACTAGTAGCCAAAAACTTTGTAGAAAATAAAATCTTTATAGATTATCAATTGAAACTTTCCTTTTTTCTTTGCTGAGAAAGAAAATAAATTTGATTTTTTCATGATTGAATCCAAAGCATCACACCTATGAGACAAATACTCCACTTCCCTATCCCCTGAACCCTGAAACTTTTTCTGAACTAGCAATTTCATGCACCATTTAACTTTTCTTTGTAGTCTGAGAAACACTAGAAACCTCAAAATGTAAAATTTTAATAAGTAACCAATACTAATAATTCCTGCAAAATATTTGTCAGTGTAATCAAGTTTTACTCATAATGTGTTTCCTCCAAAAATTGTTATGAGATGTCAGACACATGTCAGTTCTAACGTTAAGGCTGCCATGATTTCCCTGTGCAAAGAACTCACACACCCAGGATAAATAATAAACTTTGCAACCAGGGAAAACAGAAGTCAGTCACATGGCATTTAGTGTTGCTGTGCATTATCTCTTATCTAGCTACAACTTAGAAAGACGTGAATTGCTTAAAAAAAAATACTGCCATAGAGGAACTGAGCATGAATTTGAAGTGGTAAACAAAGCTATCTGTTCGGAGTTTTAAAACTTGTATGCGTGATTATAGTTTGTAATGCTCTTCTAAGTGGATATGGGCTAGGATAGTGGGTAGGACCTAGGGGAAAAGACTAGATGGGAGAAGATAAAGAATGTGTGTATGGGAGTCAGGGATAGAGCAGGGCAAGGTTGGGAGTAAAACCTTTACATTTATGAAGAGCCTGTGTTAGGATCTGATTCAGACATGTCTACCTTGTAGAACTTTGTTATAGAAACTGTGAGTCTGAAAGCCACATCCTTAGATAGTTGAGCAATATAGATATAAAACAAACACTACTAAAGAGGCTGGCATATGTAATGATAACCACCATTGTTGATCATACATGACTGCAGACAGGGTCTAGGAGGAGAGCTCAATGAATAAATGCACTTCTTGTGTCAGCACAAAGACCTGAGCTTGAACTCACAGCATCCACATAGAAGCCAGGCATGGTTGGCTGTATATGCCTGTTAAAAGCATGAAGAACAGAGACAAGTGGCGACGCTCTTAGGCCTCATATGACTGCTGAACTGGGGCGGGGAACTGATATGTAGGGACACTCCACTCCAGAGGAGTGGGATGGAAGGGATAGGTGGTAGATGGCGGGACTGGGAGGGGTGGAAGGAGGGCACTGTGATGGAGATATAACCTGAAGTCATAAATAAACATTAAAAAATAATAAAAATAATAATGAGGAAACAATTGAAAAAAAAAAAAGAGAGAAGTCCCTAGGTATCCATCCTTGTCAAAAGGGGAAATTCCAGAGTCATTGAGAGACCTCATCTCAAGAGAATAAAATGAAGAGAAACAAGAAAATACCCAACACTATTTGGTTTCTACATGGGCCCACCTTCACTTTTTGTACACCCACATGCATTCAATACACACACACACACACACACACACACACACACAGACACACACACACACACACACACACACACAGACACACACACTCACACACATACAACACAGACACACGCACTCACACACATACACATCACAAAGATGACTGAGGAGACACGGCATCAATATAGTACTTACACTATGTTTAGATTTTACTTGAAAACAATGAAGAAACAGGATTTTTAAAGAAGCGCATTTGATAAGGTTGGACAACATAAAAGTCTAGATAAATCAGAGGGGAGAAGACTGTTTTAAAGTTATAACAGCACAACACATGAAAATAGAAAGGGGCTGTGCTGAGACTGAGATCACAAAGATGAACTGAGATGAATGTAACAGTCCCTTAAGGGGTGGCCCATTGAATTTGACCACCAGTAGTTTTTGGTGGAAAAGCAAAGTCCTAAATTTTATGGTTACGTAATGTAATGCTGAAGATCTTTAAATTCTATGGTATGGTTAGAGTAACATTAGTTAAAATAAAATGTCTCTAAAATGAGATCATTGTTAATATGAATATGAATATCATTAAGTTATAATCATAAATTTTAAATCAGTTATTACCTAAATCATCAATATTTGATTATCTAGATTTTAGTATTTTCTCCACAGCCATGTTCTCTATATCAGTGACGACATCGGAGGATATACACAAACTAGGTGTTCAAGAAATGTTTGTTAAAGTCATAGATAAAGGAATGAAATATTCTCTAATATTTGGTGCTTTACATTTGGAACAAGATGTGAACTAATTTGATAACATTTATTCTATTGAGCATATGACTTTATCAAGGATATTCTTGCACCTTTTATTTTAAAAATCAGTTCAAAAGTTTACTAGTTAAAAGTGTAATACTGCATTGTTCTCTGAGAAGGGGATTCAGTTTCAAGTTAGAATTACACTGATGAGACTTCACATTTTCTAAGCAACCACACTTAAACACTAGGACAGACTTTATTCTAAATAATATCAGCCTATTCACATTTGAGAAAAGGAGATCTTAGAAAGAGCCAGTACTACTTCACAATGGCCCAGTAAGAATGACAAACAACCAGTGTACACAAACTCTCGTCGCACACAACCCATGTGCCTGTATTTCAAACTCTTCTCTAACAAACTAACTTATATCTGAATTTGCTCCCAACGGTTCTGCACCTGGCATGTAATCCTGCAAATCAATTCCATGCTATGATAGTCACTCAGTGACACAGGTAATTATTAAATGAGTTAATATATAGAGGATGCTTCAGACACCAATTAAATAAAATGGTGTAAGCGCTAGAGATTCAGGTAACAGGCTTATTGAGCTTAAAGCATCAGGACATGTCAGCACAGCTCACCTGAGGCATCATGCCAACACATGGCAAGGTTTAAGTTAGTCTTTTTTTACATTTATGCTGTGAGCACAGGTTTTTACATATAACTGATGAACTACAGAGATTTTTGAACTTTCTGTTTATTTATTTATTTTTATATAAACTGGAGTAATTGAGAAAATGTATATTTGTTTGGCCAAATAAGAATACTATTAAATTTGAAATGCAAAAATTAAACCTTTAAGGTTTTATCTTTAGGTGAGCTTTCCTTAATTGTGGGATAACCAGATGTTTTGAATTCTGCTGGCCCCTTTCTTCACAGCACATGTACACTCATGGGATTGGTTTTGCTCTTTTATTTGTGGATTCATTCACTTGGTGGGTAGATCTAAATCTGGAATGGTAGTAGGTACTTTACTTCTCTTCTCCCACATGAATGTAGAGGCCTAGTGAAGGGCTGAGGCCATAGGAGGGCCCCAAACAAAGAGCTTTGTCTGGCTGCATTGGTTACAGACTTTGATGTATTAAGATTTGATTTACCTGGGGAGGTTCATGTGTTTGAGCTAGTGAACCAAGTATAGATTTCTATACAATATTTGACACAAGTCCCACTCTTTCTCTTAGACCATAAAATTTACTTTACTTAATTTCAGTTTTCTGGTTTATGTCATTTACATAATAAACTCAATCATACATGCCTTTAAGGTTTTTGAGTATGACATGAGTTAATAATTGTGTATGAAACAGACATTTAGTTACAATTATTAGCATCAATACGGGTAACAGCCTTCTTATTTTTATCATCAGTATTTAAGACTATACATTTAATTTAGGATTACATATACAAATACTAAATTTCACTTGGGTTTATCTCTCACTAAGTTAGCAAAAGAGTGTTGGAAGTTTTACACTTGGCTTTATCCTGATAAAGTTCTTAGGGTCCCTACTCCTATTTTACTCCATGCATCATAAATACTTTATAAGCTTTCAGCTCCTAGTTTCTCAAAAGATGGCTCCAACAGCTGAAGTTGTATTACGTGTGACTTTAGTACAAAACAATAAATGTGAATGGTCTCCAGAACTGCCGAGGAATCAGGAATGTTTCGGCAGCCACGCTTCCACTCCACTCAATGCCTGGCACCTGAAATGTTTGAGGTTTAGGTAATATTTCTAAAGGGAAAAATACTTGATAATCTCAGAGGAAAATTTAAAAACGCAAGTATTTCCCACTAGAGGACACTTTGTCTAACTTCCCAAGTAATGGTAATTAATTATAGGATAGGTCAGTAGAGCATTTTCTAATTGAGAATAAATGAGAAAGGTTTGCAGTCCCAGCTAACTACAATGAGACTGGTGTCTCATTGCATAACATAGGATACACTTCCAATAGGCCTTTTGAAGTACAAACAAATGGCCCTATTATACACACTGTACTGCCCAATGGAGTAAATTACAAAAGTGTGAAAATATAATGACTATCACAAGAATATTTAATATGAAAGACAAAATAATAATTTGAGAAAAATGATTCCTCAAAGGAGCAAAGATTAGGATTAAAATGAGAGTGAGAATAGCATAGAGGTAATTCAACATTTGATTAAGGGCTTAATTTACTTATCTTTATTCAAGTCAAGCTTTTTTCAAATTATTAAGATTTGGTGAATCGAGAGTATTTTTAGATGTTCTTACCTCAGAGTAGAAGAAAAAGTATAAAAACCAACAAGACCTACATGACGACAGGTTTATGATAACATTAATGCAGGGACAACGGATTATGAAGATGAGCATGTTGTACTCTATAAATTTCTTCAATCTGAAGCACCATGCCCCAATTCTCTGATGGCTGTGAACACACCGATAGTTGAAGTGTCAGGTGCACTCTGTGTGCATACTCTGAGTGATTAAGACAATGAACTCAGAGAAGAGCCTGGAGTGAAAAGCCAAGAGAAATAAAGGAAGACTAGGAAAAAGACTAATAGAACTCTGATAATTGAATTTCACTTGCAAAAATAAATTAGTGAGTGGCACAGGGAGGGGGGAAACTTAGAACTACAACACCCCTTAGTTCATAAATATGCCAGTTTCTTTCTTCTTCTTTTTTTAATTGTTAGTAGGCAGGGCTGTGTCCTTTCCTTTGATGATGGTAACGAGTTCTATGACATTGCCACTTTGAGTTCTTGCTTCATTAGATTGGGTGACTGTTTATTTGAAATTGTAATGAAATATTTACTTTATAGAGCTTTAAGGATTAAGTGTGATAATTGAGGGAGGCTGATCTGGAGCGTTCAGTGTAATAGGTCTCCCTTGTTTGAATACAGAGTGCAGTGAGAATGAAGGAGCAAGTGAGTGTGTCTTTGCCTGTCACTTTCTTTCTACATGTTGCTTTTTCTTCTGGAGATAAGTGGGCCTAATGCTGAACAAATACTGGAAATCAGAAGCCACTGAGAATCATCCACCTCTCGCTTTCCCATGGCAGCGTGATAGACGCTCAATCAAAGAACCCCCCTCCTCTCAGCAAAGCAACAATTTTGTCACCACAAGCAAATCCAATTGAAAAGTCCCTTGGACTGAGAGGAGAACTCCAGTTGTCAGAATCAGCAAACAGAATGAAAAGAACTAAGAAGAGTAAATTGGCACCTGGGGCCTCCGTGGTAGCCTGTGATAGGCTGTGGCATTGTGTTTGGTAGACATTCAGCCATTTGTAGATATAATGGGAGAAATTAATGCAAATGAGTCAATGGAATGAAATGCATTTTAATGCAGATTCGCGGGACCATCCTGAACTGCTTGATAACAAGTTGCTTTAAGAAAAGGCTTACATTGTGAGGAGTCATTTTTTCCCCATTTCTTCTCACTAGTGCCTCATAAGGGCCCTTTGTTCTCTAAATAAACTCTTTCTAAACTATTGACATTGCTCATTTATGTGAATTTCAGATTTTTTTTCCTCCCCTGACAAAGTAGCCTTGGGTGATCTGGGAAAACGTTAATTGCAAGAGGACAAGGAAACTGGCTGAAACAAGAAATGCAGTCATTAAGTGCAGTGTTGCAGTTGTCCATGCCTCATTATTACATGCATACAAGGCAATAAAATGCATGTTTCACAAACAAATCTTTTGACAACTGCAGTTCAAGAGCCTCCAGCTGTCCTGTTTTCTTACATCTATTTCTCTTGCTTTAGTAACCATTACTGGAGCTCAGCTTACAGACTCACCCAAAGCCCTTTATGTTATGCAAGAATCACAGTCATTTTACAGAGTAAAGAAAGTTTGCTCCCAAACATTTAAAAATATGTTTTCCAGTGTTAATTGAATTCTAACTAATGTTTTGTTTTGTAAATGATATTTAATAATATTGAAGGAGGAGGGGAGGAGTGAGTTCAGTCTCAACAAAGATAATCTTTCATATACCAATATTTGGAAGACTTACCAAGCTATCTCTCCAAAAAAAAAAAAAAAAAAAAAAAGTACTAGTTTAAGAATTAGGGCTACATCTTCCATTTTGGGTCCATGGTGTTTTCACTGAGTTACTAATGCAAACCATTGGATTTTTGTTTGTTTGTGTGTTTTGTTTATTTGTTTTATTTGTTTTTTGAAGGAATAAAGGTTAATCAGATGAAAAGGCCATTAAGTATAAGTGCAGCTTGGAAATGGGGAGCCATCAGATACACAAGTAAAGCAGTAAGGGGGAGGGGATTGTGGAGGGAACAGATTCAGCATTGTCCAAAAGTTCCAGACCAGTGATTAATGTGTAAGATAATGGACTTGGGAAATGAGTAAACACTCCCCATGCTCCCTGCTTTGTGCCTGAACGACTTGATGACAAGGGCAGAGCAAGGTGAGAATTTAAACAGGACCACAGGAAAAAAAAGAGAAAGCCTAGCAACAACATGATGTCAGCCAGGAGGAGTTTACTCCTTTTGCAGCATAGATCGTACATAATAACTTCCTTCAAAGCAGGCATTAACAGCGGATTAATTTAAAGTTCAACATGGGAATGAAATTCGAGGTAGAAATTATGTGTCACTCAGACAACTTGTAATAGAGCAGATATTTATACTCACCTCTTGTCATTTATTTCTTAACGTTGAGGGGCCCAGAATGAACTGACGTATAGGTTTGTGTTCAGATGTATCATGGATAAGCAGAGATATGTCTGTGTTTTGATTAAATTTGCACATAAAGGTATTGCAGGTTATTGTCTAAGTAATTATATAAACACATTTAGGGATATTTCTCCACGCATAAATTTCAGAATCTGAAAGCCACTCTCCTGATGGTATGGTATGTTACCACATTCTTATCACTTGAATTTAAGCTTCCTGAAGGTACCGGAGGCCATTGATACATATGGAACATATACGTACGCTGCAATCTGCTCTGTTTGCTGACTCCTGCTCCCCATGTTTCTTTCTGGGTTCCCAAGAGATGCTTTTTTTCATCTCCACACTCTCTACCGTTAGCTCAAAACATTAATGCTGTCAGTTCTCTACATGAAAATCTATTTCTCTTTCTGCCAGTCTCTTTGAAATGAACACATCAAACCCTCCATACACTGAGTGTTTATGGCTCTCTAAAGAGCAGCCAGCCAAATTTCTGGACTAAAGTCATCCACTACTCTAAACAGTGTTTACCAAAGTTTGACCATGAAGAGACAGTCTCAAATCTCTCTTCTGGTTCCAAGGCATCTGTCTTTAATGGTTAGCTTAAAAGTATCATAAACGGTCATATGGCATATGAATTCTAAATGCAACGTAGAATTTCTGTGAAGCATGAAGTTTATGTTTCTGTGTATTCTGCAGTCCTCGATTTAAAAAACCCCATGTTGGACCTTTTTGAGTGCAGCTTGGCAAGTCATTCATGAAAAGCACAATTCTCTTGGGATGCTCTACCTTCCAAATTCCTTTAACAATCTTTTCAGTTTCTCAGCAGGAGGCTTGTGGCATTCGCCTTATTGCAAACCCATTTCAGTGATTAGGAAACATGGTCCCTAGAGAGAACGTGATTTACTTGGATGAGATGGTGAAAACTGGACCAAGCCAGGGCTTAGCCCCTGGTCCATTTATTTTACTACAGCCTCAAAGAAAATGCTTTAAAAATGGAAATCATTTCCTTATATTGCTCTTGATCTAGTGCTTATGGCATTTAGGGCATTAAAACAGTTTTTTCCTAATTTTGCTTTTGATCTTGAGTTTTGAATTACTATGTATTGATTTAAGTGATATTTCAACATTTAATTAAATGCATGTTTATTATGAGTTACTGAGGCATAGTATTAATTATTCAAGCTAAATAAACTACTTTTGCTTTATGTCAATAACAAGCCCTTTCAAAAATCTTCAAACGTGATTTTTACTGAAATTTTCAATATGTATTTCTCATGTTTTATGCATTGAATTTTATTTAACAAGTAATCAAGCAGTGGCAGAATATGAAGGTATTTATTCCTTGTTGGTACAAATTTGTTATGTGAACCATAGTTTTTTCCTAATCCTGTACATTCCCCAGGTCACTTTCAAAAGAGAAAGGTAGGCATGCAAGGATAGGTCACAATGACGCATATCGGTGATTATCAAGAATTCATTCTTTCGTGGTTTAAAACAAACTTCATAAACATACACTGGAGGTTTGATTCTCTGCACATTAGAGGATTTTAGACCTTTATATTACATATACTATGCTTCTACAGTTCATAATAAGTTTCTATGCTAAAATTATTGTTTTTGCATTAAAATGATCTCATTTGATATCAGTTTTCAGTATTATTTGTGTGTGCACACAGGCATTTATGCATATTGTGAATTCATATGGTTAGAGAGATCTGGTCTTCTGTTGATATTTATTGTTAAGATTTAAAATAAAGTTCTTCAGATATAGTTGTCATTCTGGGTTGTTTTAAAGGGCTGGAAAGGTGGCTTAGTGGTTAAGAAAATAAAACAAATTTTAAAAATATTTAATATTTTATTATCCTAAAATTAACTTATCAACCATCATCTAAGTGCTTTGAAAATAGAAATTATGAAATAATGATAAGGAGGAATTAAAAACACACTTAGATATTAAGAAGAAAAATTGAAATCTATGAAAGCCGACCCAAATTATCAGTTAAGCATCTGGAGTTTAGTCATCTCACTATTTTTTTTCAAATTTATGTAATTTAGTGTGTCTTATATCACAGATTCAGTGTTCATTATTTTTATAATTTTGCCCTATAGTGTCTCAACCAGCAAATTGGTGAGCTGTAAATATTCAATTTAATTGATTTCTTGTGGTATTTGAATGTATATGTTTCTAAAGCTATGGTTAAAATAAATGCTTCTAATACATGTGAAAGAAGGGAGATAGGTTAAGTAATAAATACAATTTAATTTGAAGATATTGCATATAAGGTAGACTATGGTGCTTAGCAATATGTTGTAGAATGCTACAACTCTATGCAGTCTAAGAAAAATACAACTGCATATTATACCAGAATTCTTTGATGCTTAAAGGTGCCATTTTAAAGAGTTGTAGTCCTTTCTTAAAGAACCACATAAGACTCTTCTACTAACTGGGCCCAGGACAAGCACCTACTTTGTAGGACTTAGTATCTACTAAAGAGATTAAGTAAAAAAAAAAAGAGGAAACTAAGATGAGTTTCTATCTTCAGATAGCTAAACAAACTAACAATGGTTTGGTATTCCTACTGGTGTAGCAATTAGAACAATTAATAGAATTCTTATAAAAATGGCTCCCCATTCTCATATCTATTCTCATCTGCTCTCTTTTGAAGTTTCTACAGTGTTCAAAATATCTGTTTTCTCTACTTATGCAATACTTATGCAATATCTACTTATGTAGATAATGATATCAAATCAAAGTTATGCTGTTATTCCACATTACAACTTCATAAAACAACACACCATAAAGCAAGTAGAACAGATTAGATGGCCCAGAAGGTAAAGGAACATGCCTCCAAGCCCAATGATCTGTGTTCAATCCCAGGAATTTTTATAATAGAAAGAGAGAGCCAGCTACAGCTGTCTGTCCTTTGAACTCCATAGGGTTGCCAAGGTGTGCATACATGTATGTCTGCACACACAAACCTACCAATCCACCAACCAACCAACCAAATACATATATGTGTGTGTGTGTGTGTGTGTGTGTGTGTGATAGATATACATATAGATATATACATATACATGATAAATAAATAGATGTTTAAAAAATAACAAAGCTACTGAAACTTGAGTACTATTAATAAATCTGGAAAATAATTAAATAAATGGTGCTTTCCAGGAAGCATCTTAATGTGCAGTGTTTCCCTACAGATAATGAAACAAAACCTATGGACAAAATTAATCAATTTTCTCATTAATGTTTAAAAGGAAGAGTAAGAGACACAATATCTTATGACAAGCTTTTTATCAGGCTTTTTGCCCTTCACCATATAAAGATAAAATGATATTAAATATGATATCAGTGCCATGCATCATAGTTCACACAGCCCTTAGGAGGCTGTGGCAGAAACATTGAAAATTCACCAGACCATTCTGGGCTACCGAGAGAGAGAGAGAGAGAGAGAGAGAGAGAGAGAGAGAGAGAGAGAGAGAGAGAGAGAGGCTGTCTAAACCAATCTTAATAAAATGCCTGATATAGACAAATGAAGAAAAGATTTAATGACTGACACTATGTCTCACTATCTGACCTTCTTGTTGTGTTTTGTTTATCACCCACTGGAAATACAGTAATATAACAGATAATGACATTATTCATGTTTTCAGTGTTGAAATAAGTTATACATTTGTGTCTTATTTAACCAGTCATGTCTAGAATATATAATTTGGACTATATTTGTTTTTAATTGTCTGAGAATTTCATGAAATACTTTAGGAAATGTGAGACACCCTAGGGTATTGCAAAATCTGGGCTGGAAAGCACTGGCCTGAGAATGGTTACTAAATTCTGACAGCTGTTGGGTCAATGGGCTAAGCCATTTAACCTCAATAAACCTCATTTTCTTCATCTGTAAAACAAAACTCCTAGTGTTGACCTAATTCGTAGTTCAGGTTGGCAGCAGCTAGGAAAATATTAGGAGTGAACGTCCTCCAGTGAAGAATTAACTCCCTTGTCTCAAGAAGTTTACATACCACCGAGCAGATACTTCACTTCACGGCATAAGAAGGGGGAAGTGAGGTACATTATTTGTAGGGTGATGGGAGCCAGAAACCCAGTCTCAGATTTTTGAAATATTAATTGAGGGTTCCCACATCAAGAACCATTTATAGTGCCAGACAGGAAATGGGTTTGATCAGAAAGGGTGATCTGATCAGGGAGCTGGGTGGGAATTCTTGTATTCTAAAATGTTGCTACATCAGTTTTGAACTGTTTCAAGAAATGATATTTTGCTGAAGCTGTATATGAAAAAAAGATAAGATAGAGACAAGCTACACAAATATTTGTATGAAGGGTGTAAATATATATTAAGTTACACAATCACCAGGCAAACCAACTCCAAACTGGTTGGCTTCTGAGTTAGTTATAACAATGGCATCTCTTGTAGCCTTAGTCAATTAGGATATTTTGAAACAAGTAGCATTTAATAATTTACATTTTAACTATGACATGAGGATTATTTTATATTTTCTTTGAGTGATTGGCACACAGAGATACCGATACTTCTTGAATAGAGGTTTAGAGCTCTTGGTAGCTGTAGAAGTAGCTGACCACAGTGACTTTGGCTTAAAAAAGGAAACATGGAACAATCAAAAAGAGGACAAACCATTGCTGATAATTGAGAATTGATTATGTTTCAAACTCTCAAAATGTGGAAAGCTCCCATGCTTTCCTCCAGTTGTTAGGAGAGGAAGATAGCTGGCTGTGATGTATTGAGTGCAATTTCCTTCATGCTGCTAACAAGAACGATGTCAGTAATCTATGCATATCTATATAATTTTGCACTTTGAACATATCAACATTACTATGTGTTTGTCTATAAAATGATAGTAAGAATGGTACTAAAATCTTGCATTCTTTCTCCTTTAAACTAGTACATCTGAATCAAATGTTGAAATAAAGATTAGCCTTTTTTGCATGTGATGGCAGTGCAGGAACCTTTTAAGGAATCTGTGAATTATTGCCTTGGTTCAGCATGAGTGCAATGAGAAGAAATGTACCTCATCTGTAATACACTGTGTAGACTAATATCAGCTCCTTTTTTTTCTTATATTGCAGTGAGATATTGATCTGTTAAAATGGTACCATATTGGAGCTGTCTGTTGTGGTATTCATCATTCTGTCACATCCCCAGTGCCTTGGAGTTATTGGAAAGTGGAATTGAGAGAGTTCTGTCATTTGGTGTGGCAATTCATTCACAGGACAGTCACTACAATATTTGCAGTGGTTCACTTATCTTTGTACCTGAGATAGCTTCACCTTTAGCAATAAGATGGCCTTTCTATTATTCCATGCATAGTGGTATAAACAGGTGAGGTTTAATGCTTCTGGAGTTTTCTTTCGCTGCAGATATTTACTCTTTTCTAGTCTCTGCTCACACCTGCTGACAGTCCTGATGCTGATGTTTTGAGTTTATTCCTGTGAGATGTTAACTGAGCTATGGCTTCAAGTTTCTTTGCTTTATCTGATGGTAATAAAGCTAATGATGAACTTTTATATGTAGAAAGCTTCCCATTTCTTCCCACTAGTACATATCAGTTAATGTTAAAAGAGCTTTCAAAAGTATAAAAAGATGCGTCAATCTTCTATGACTAGATTAAACAGTTTGAATGAATTATTTTTGTTTTGTGTTCTTGCTAACAACCTGATGGTTTTACTAGAATGTCATGATACTTCAAAAATAATTTAGGAACAAGGATTCCATCCAAGGAAGTAAATGTTATCTATGGAGGAACATCAATATAAAGTATCAGAACAGTTGCTCTTCAGGAACATTCCCAGTTATAAAAATGTCAGCCCTAGTTAGAAAATGGAGCAAGAACAGAGAGAAAGAGAGAGAAGTCCATGGTATAACTGCTTTGCAAATGCTGAATAATGTCAAATAGTTGACTAGTCTGATAGACACTAATGTGGCTACTAGGAACCAAGTGTATAGCTTTTAGTTGGAAATTGGAGAAAAGAAAAGCTACAAATGTGAGCATGTTTAGCACATGGTTTTGCTCTGCTGTTAATGCACAGATTTCCGAGGGCACTGTCATGACCGTATGAGCTGTGGCCTACACTTAGATTAAAATCCATACTTATTTTATGCTACTCTGAAAACACACCATTTATTTGTTGTTTTTTCCAAGCGACTAAAACCACAGAGATGACATTTGGGTGACTAATCTGTTTTCCTTCAGTCAGCACTGGTATTTACAACATACTTATTATGAAGGATATGTTAAATGAATCACAGAAACAGGATGGGCATTTTTCAAAATCTCAATGAGTTTACTGTAACTTTCCTGATATGTGATCAAAGAACACACATGGAAAGGTTTTAAATAAGTTACAAAACAATAAAAAATGTTGATGGCAATGTTTATGAGAGGTTTTATTGTGCCATCTTGGGCTTACTTTGGTGTATTGCCTAGTGTCAGGTGAACCAAATTGTAACATGTCAGACACTACATGATTTCATATTTTCTTGACCTATATACTGTTAGAAGATTATGCAAATTCCTATCTTATTATTTTCAAATGAGTCTTGTAGCTGCTAAATATATTTGAACATTCATTTTTTTCCAGGCAGTTTACACATGCTATGTTTTATATCAAGGGGTTCTGGGAAGAAAGGATTATTCCAAGCAATGAACATGTTTAGCCACTTTACAATTTGGTCAAGATTATAAGGTATAATTGGAAATAATTTCTGTATCATATTGAGGATTTAGGTCAACAGGATCTTCAATCATTAGAAAGAACCGAGTAGTAATTTTTTTTGCAAAGCCATTATTGAGCTGTTGGTATTCACTAGAACAGACAGAAATAGAACATCACTGTATTCTGCAAACAGTTTCAATTTGATCTGTGTACACGATCAAAATCTTGGCTTCTCCATGCATTTAGGTGCTGTCATAGCTGTTGTTGCCAAATAAGAATGCAGTGTGATGTTATTATAGTAAACAGCACTTAGGCACAGCTGGCAGGATTGATCAGGGCCACATTAGAGTGAACGTCAACAGATGACTGACGCAGCAGAAACAATAACTGAATATGCAAACAGTTCCTGCAGTGAATGCTCTGGGGACCAGGCACCATTATTTTTGACTTTGAACAGGGAAAAGGGGGCAGATTTGTAACCTCCTTTTATACAGAAAGGTTCTGGGCATTATGTAAACATCTGACTGCCATTTATAATGGCGGTTAGTTACAATGCAAAACCGAAGCTTCCCCTGACTATTTATATTCCATTAATTATTAAAGGAGAAAAACATAAACATCAGATAACTGTGTTTAATGTTTCACTTAAGAATTTTTTAAGCTGCCTTTTCTCAATTAATATTTGTTATCAAGATTCTCTTTTAACTCAGACAGCAATGTGTGTGCTTCATTGATGGTTCCCACTCTTCACATATTTAATTATTATACAAGTTAATTATGTGAACTACATACACGTTTCCCTGTCATAATAGTGAAATTATTAAAAAGTAGTCCACAAATACTAGATAGCATTTACTCAGTATATTTGTTTTATTCTTAGTTTTGAGGTCAATTTACATTTTTCTAATTATTAAAAATATTAATTCAGCATAAAATTATAGTGGGACAATTGATCAGTGCTTTCATGTACGACTTTACCATTTAATTATTGAATTATAATAAACTTACAAACAAAATTACTGAGTTCAAATAAATAGATAAACCTTAAAAGTAATTAACAATCTTATCCTCCCTTCCTCTCTCCCTCTGCCTTTCTTTCTTTTTTCCTTCTTTCCTTCCTCCCTCCCTCCCTCTCTCTCTCTCTCTCTTTCTTTCTTGTTTTTGTGGTTATGCTGTTCTTCTTGTTGTTTTTGAGACAGGATTTCTCTCTGTAGTCCCAGCTTTTCCAGAACTATCTCTGTAGACCAAGCTAGCCTCAAATTCAGAGATCTGACTTCTTTTGCCCTGAGTTTAATGGAGTTCTGAGATTAATGGAGTGCATCCCCATGCCCATCCCCAGTTATTTTTTGTAAAGTTTAGCAATTAAAGCATTTTAAATGAAATATTAGAGTGTACTGTTTTACTATTCCAAAGTCCATTTATTGAAATGTCTGTTTCTCTTATTAGTCTTTGTAAGATCCTTAGGTCCCTTTTCAATTGTTCATTTATATGTGCACATATTAATTAGACAATACAGGTATGGTATTTCAGCAAGGTAAAACTACACTTGATCAGCCAAGGTTGAAGAAGACAAACACAATGAAAGAATAGTTGCATGGTTGCAATAGATGAAACAACCAAAAAATGACAATCCACTACCAGGATGCTTCCTGGAGAGTAACACTTGCATGTAGAAGCCAAGCTTGTCATAGTTGCAGAGTGCTGATGAAGTAGTAGGAGGGGTGAAGGAAGCTGGTCTATGAGACAGTAAAGTATAAAGGCCATGTCAGAAGTCATGAGCTCTGTAGTTCCACTGTCTAGCATTGTGCCTGGCTATATTCAGAGTTGGTCTGAGTATAGGTTCTCAAAAACATAAACTTTGCACAAAGAAAGGTGGTTTTCTGGGTTAGCTCACTCAGGATGAGCTTCTTTACTTCCATCCAGTTGGCTGCAAATTGCATGATTTCGTTGTTTCTGATAGCTGAGTAGTATTCCATTGTGTAGATGTACCACAATTTTTTAATCCATTCTTCGGCTGAGGGATATCTGGGTTGTTTCCAGTTTCTAGCTATTACAAATAAGGCTGCTATGAACATAGATGAGGAAGCTAACCCAGACCCAGAAGGATGCACATGGCATCTACTCTCTTATAGTTGGATTCTAGCCATATAGTACAGGATAACTATACTACAAAGAATGAACCAAAAGGAGCACGGACATAGATTTTTTCCTGTCAGTGAGACACTTTGCTCTAGTGGTGCTGCCTTGTAGGCCCCCAGTGTATGAGGAGGCTCTTGGCCCTCATATGACTGCTGAGCTGGGGCGGGGAACTGTTATGTAGGGATACTCCACTCCAGAGGAGTGGGATGGAAGGGATAGGGGGTAGAGGGTGAGAGGGTGGGACTGAGAGGGGTGGAAAGAGGACACTGTGATGGAGATGTAACCTGAAGTAATAAATACATAAATTAAAAAAAATCTCAAAACAAAGTTAATGTTTGAAGATGTATGGCCATTCTGAAGGACTGCATATTTATATTTGCCCACAACCCACTTTTCTAGTAAACCTTTTAATATCTTTTAAAAAAAAGAAAGGTGGTTGTGTCACAAAACTGCAGAAAAATGAAAAGTGTTTATCTAATAAATCAGTTGCCTATTTGTAACCACTGGCACCATTTCTAATCCCTCCTCTTCACACACTAAGCTTTATTAGGTTTTACTTTGCTTTCTCATGGTGATTTATTTTTTGTTGTTATTGCTCATTTGGTTGTTTGTTTTAAATGATGGCAACACTGTCCAGTGAGTTGAGTTCTTGGGAGGGAAGGAGATCTCCTTCATGAAACGTCTGTTTCTTATTCAGGCTTACAAAATGACATAGTGTTTAAAAGTTTTCTGCTCATTATTCTTTACAACAAGACATTGCCCCAGTCTGTCTGTTTTAAATCTGGGATATTTCTTAATTGGACATTTCTGGGGGAAATACATGGAATGCTTTCATTTGAGCATCAATCCATATAATGTGACTCATATGTATATATTTACAGGATGGTCATTTGTTACTAGATAACCAATTGTCACTAGTAGTTTTAAGTGATGAACTAGTAAGAACTATTTATTGAGTTGACCAGCAACTCAATAAGTTGTTCTTACTGGTTCTTCACTTAAAACATTTTTTTTTGATATCACTTAAATTTGAATTTGTGAATCTTACCGAGTTTTTAAAGCTTGCCTTCTTTACCTATAAAAGGAAGAATTTAAATGTTTTATTCAAGTACATTCAAATCAGCATAGGCAGGGGATGCTAGCCACATGATTTAAACCTGCCTGACTATACAGAGAGGCTGCAAGAGGCACAGAAAGTGAGGCACTGAACATGTGTTTCTCAAGCAGGTTTCTGGGCTCCCCATCAAGGACTTCATCTTCATTCCTGCACATTTTACATAAAACTTTCCTGTGTACCATGACACTCATTGTCAGGTAACAGTTACTTTTATTGAGATGTTCTAGTAGGTCCCAAGTATAGATGACAATGATATTTCTGGGTATCACAGAGAGCATTTCCTTGAGAATATGTCTTCTAGATCTTATCTGGTTTCAGTGTAATCTCACACTAGTTATTGAAATGGAAAAAAGAAACACGTTGGAGCATACCACTGAAGCAAGAACCACACAATAAATGAGGTTAATATACTCTTGCACTAGTTTCACGGGTGGTTCTCCAGTAGGGCTCACAGGAGATTCTTTCTTAATCTAGATGTCACATTTAGGTAAAAACAGGTATGTTGAACTTAGCCATTCCTTAGAATATACATGTTATGACATGACAATTAATGTTTTCTTCTCCTTTAAACTGTGAGACCAAATATTTTGACATGCATACTAAAAGTTGTATTCTAATAATATATCTGAGAGGACATTTCCCATAGACATTTGTGTCTGTAACATATGTTCTCATGATGAAGCAACACTAGAACTTGAAGAGGAAAGAAGAAGGTAAAACAAAGCCGGATAAATCCCTTAATAGTGATAGGGCTTAGAGGAAAATTTTTAAAAAGCGAGTTGGTGAAAGAACGCAAATTTATATAACTCTTAGCACCTTGTCACTCATAACCTAATTTTAGACAAGTGACTTAATTTGATTTTTACCGCAATCTTTCATGCAGTGGTGATTTTGCTATTTAGGATATGAGAAAACATATTCAGACATGTGTATTTGCTAAAGCTATTTGAACAAACAAAACTCTAAATGTGAATTTGCAGCCTTTTTCCAACAAAGGTTTTGCATACATTTTGTGTTTATTTAAAAGACTTGACCTAATGGGATATCAAAAACAAATACTGGAGTTTGTTCATGCCAACATACAATTTAACATATGATGTTACACGCAGTTAAAATGGTCCCCTTAGCAAAAGTCCTTGTTGAGATACCTGAAATCTAATTTTGTTTACCATGAGGATATCTAAGATTGAACTTAACTGGGCCCTTGTGAATGTATTTGTCCAAGGTAGTTATTAATTTTGCGATTGAATAAACTTAGCATGTTCTCATGGGTTGGCCCTATTAACTTTAATACTTCCTGTTTTCCTCACAGAGCAAGAAGGGTTTATGTATATCCTTTTCATATTTGCAAGAGACACATGAAATTCCTACTGCATTACAACCTTCCAGATAGGCAATTCTCGATGAGTACAGGATGAGTCTGCTGGATGTTCTCATTGTGATGCATGACTGCTGACTCTTTCAGTTTATCTCTACTCTAGTTTCCAGCCTTTACCTCATGACAGTCTCTAGTATATTTTTGTTTTTCTTAGAATAAACTAAGGATGAGTTAACTGAGACAAAAGACAGTGTGAATTAAAAGTACCTCATTTGGGAGACTTTTTGTGTAAGCTTCCAAAATTCTGTATTTCTATAGTTTGGTCATATGTTTCATTGCACATGAAATTATATAATAAAATAGGTTTAGCAAGTATGATATTTTTCAGATCATTAAATGGCTCAAGTTTTCATTCTTGCTTTTCATACCCTTAGGAAGGAAGTCTTTCACTTTAAAAAATAAAATTATTAAGTGGAATGCTTCCTGCACAATGTAATTTTCAATTGATGGCAATCAAGATATTAAAATTTCTTCACTTACATTTTACCTGTGTTCTGTGCTTTTCAGAAATTGAAGATGAGAAAAAACATGACTGTACTTTCTTTTTTAAGTTTAATTTTTATTTATTCAAGTTACATTTTACTCACAGCTTCTTCCCTCTTTGCCTCCCAGTCCTACCTGTTTTCCTTCTCCTTCCTCTCCTCCTTGGGTGAGGGTGGCCCCATATATAAACCACACTCAGTTCATTGGTCACATGAGGACTAAGAGCTTCCTCTTGAACTGGGGCCTGACATGGCAACCCAGCTCTGTAGAGTAAGGTGTTCAACTAACAGGTAACAGAGTACATGATAGAGACCATCCTCCCCTCCACTTGTTAAGGGATCTGTATGAAGAGCAAGTTTCCTATCATCTCTCTCTATATATAGGGAGGCCTAGGTCTAGTCTATAAGTGCCTTTTCCCCCTGTTTTTTGTTTTTTGGTTGATGTTTCAGTCTCTGTAAGCCTCTAGGGGCCTAAATTGGTTGGTTCTGTTGATCTTCTGGTGATGTTCTTGTTCCCTCTGAGTTTCTATATTCTTCTTCCCTCTCTTATACATGACTCTCAGATCTTAACCTAATGCTTGACTGTGTGTCTCAGCATCTTTTTTGATTTGCTGTTGGGTGGAATTTCTCATAGGATACTTATGGTAGGTTCCTGCTCTTTTGGGACTGTGAGCTTATAAGATAGTTATCCTGTACTATATGGCTAAAATCCAGTTAAAAGTGAGTACATGCCACGTGCATATTTCTGGGTCTGGGTTAGTGCACTCAGGATGAGCTTTTCTAGTTCCATTTGCTTGCAAATTGCATGATTTCCTTGTTTCTCACAGCAGAGTAGTATTCCATTGTGTAAATGTACTACAACATTTTTATCTATTCTTTGATTGAAGGGCATCTGGGTTGTTTCCAGTTTCTAGCTTTTACAAATAAAGCTGCTATGAACATAGTTTAGCCAATCTCCTTGTGGTTTGTTGAAGAATCTTTTGAATATATGTCTAGGAGTGTATGGCTGGGTCTGTATATATAGCTATTCCAAGTTTTCTAAGATATAGTTAGATTGATTTCCAAAGTGGTTGTGAAAGTTTTCACTCCCATCAGCAATGGAGGAGTGTTCCCTTTTCTCCACATTCTTGCCAGCATGTGCTGCCAATTGAGTTTTTGATCTTAGCCATTTTGAGGGGTCAGAGATGGAATCTGAGTCATTTTGAGTTGTATTCCCCTGATAACTAAGAATGTTGAGTATTTCTTCAAGGGCCTCTCAATTAGATATTCCTTTTATGTGAATTCTCGATTTAGCTCTTTATCTCATTTTTTTGATCGGGTTATTGGTTTCTTGGTGTTTAATTTCTTGAGTTCTTTATATATTTTGGATATTATCCCTCTGTCAGATGTGGGGTTGGTAAAGATCCTTTCCCAATCTGTAGGCTGCCATTTTGTTCTAATGACAGTGTCCTTTACCTTACAGAAGCTTTACAGTTTCCTAAGGTCCCATTTATTGATTGTTGGTCTTAGAGCCTGAGCTATTGGTGATCTGTTCAAGATTGATGTCCCCCGTGCCAATGAGTTCAAGGATTTCCTCCACTTCCTCTTTTATTAGATTTAGTGTGCCTGGTATTATGTGAGGTTTTTGATCTATTTGGACTTAAGTTTTGTGCAGGGTGATAAATATGGCTCTATTTGCATTCCACATGTTGACATCCAGTAAGATTGGCACCATTTGTTGAAAATGCTTTTCTTTTTCCATTGTATGGTTTTGGTATTTGTCAAAAATTAAGTCACCGTAGGTGTGTCGGTTCATTTCTGGGTCTTCGATTGTATTCCACTATTCAACTGGACTGTTTCTATGCCAATATCATGCTGTTTTTATTGCTATTGCTCTGTAGTATAGCTTTTAATCAGGGATGGTGATATCTCCAGATGTTCTTTTATTGTACAAGATTGTTTTGACTATTCTGGATTTTTATATTTTTCCATATGAAGTTGAGAATTGTTCTTTCAAGGTCTGTAAAGAACCGTGTTGGTATTTTGATAGGATTTGCATTGACTCTGTATATTGCTTTTGGTTGGATGGCCATTTTTATTTTATTGATCCTACCTATCCATGACTGTGTTTTCTTTATGAAATTTTCCTTTTACTTTATTTACAAATTTGTGGCATTTTACCACTTGATCAAATCTTTATGCTTATAGTTGACTTTCATGTCAATTAAGGGAAGTAAAGTTTAAGTGAAAACAAATGTATTTATAAAATAATTGAATCGCTTCTTTTTAAGAGATATGTAAAGGGAACTTTAAAGTTTCATCTCTTTTGTTAGTCTGTCATTATAAAACAAGTTGTTTCAAACACTCATATCTATTTCCCCAAACAATGATCATGTTAAATAAAATGAAACCTTTTCAGAAGTATCTAGGAAATGTAATTCATTTAAGGACTTAGGTTCTTCATCTCTTAGCTTTCATTGGACAGGGTACAATTTGAGTTCATTCCTGAGCTCCGTCATATACCAGCCTAAAAGATTTAGACAAGATACTGAAGCTCTTCCTTTTCTTATTTGTAAGGAAGGATATACTAAAGAGATGAAATTTTTATCCAGTTGTCAGGGTCCTCCTCTTTTGTTAACCTAATAGCAGCTCTTAAGGCCACCACACTTTCAGCTAAGTCACTGATCTCCACATGCACACGCCATCCATCCCTGTTCCCACTTCTGTATTTTTTTCCCTCTGAAAGTTTTTGTCAGATATGGGACTTTGTTTAAGCCTCTGTAGAAAATATGCCCTGAGCTTTCTTCTGTTTAGTTTCTGGCCTCTTAGTGTTTACATGTCAACAAGTTCATCAATAGTTATGGCAGAAAGTTAAATGTATTGTGTACTCTGTTTAGTTTCTGTTTTAGGGACTTCTGTTTCTTGCTCTCCACCTAATGGAAAACCCATTCTCCTACACTGTTCTGCAAACCACTCTGTAAATACCAGGGCTTCAGTAATGGTTATTTAATTTAAAGAATTATCTGATCCCCCAGTCAGTTCTTTAGCACTCCCATTTTTTTATGTGACTTTGGAGAAAAATCTGTTAGAAGCTTTAACAGTATCTCTAGAGAAATAGCACAGGGAAAGGAGATACTACAAAAGAGCAACAGAGAAGTAGGAGCAAATTTAATAGCGTGGTATGCCCACACCACTGTACCTACTGACTTCTGGAAACTTTTTCTGAAGTGAAAAAAAATTTTTGAATTTTTCTACCTCCTCAGGCAAAACCACAAAACACATCATTTCTTTCTCAGTGCCAGATAGCTCTTCCCCTTTGTCTTGATATTTTTTTCTCCTGAGAATTCTACATTGTGCAAGTCAGGCAAATTATTACAGACCACTTATGTTTCATAGAGCTTGGAAAATAATCAGAAGAGTAATATCATAATATAAGATTTGGAGGAACTTGCTTATTTAACTTAAAACTTTATCTTTTTATATTTTTTTCAATAATGCTGTTGTATACATATACAATAATAAGAATTAATTCACATTTCTAGTTTAGCATATAAAATAATCTCTTTAAGACAGGTCTTCAGAGTCACAATTAATTTTACCAGGCAATTTTAAGATATTTTTTGTTAGGTTTTTATATTCAATATAAAAATAAAAATGCAATACATAATGGAATAAGTAACTAAATTTGTGGGACATTGCCCTACACAAATGTCTCTATCGCTCCTGTCTAACAATATTAGAGACAATTTTTGGTTGAGTTCTGTTTATGATAAACAATGCAGGTAGCAAGTCCTTGTATGGCCATCATCTTATGCCATTTTCATTTGTTATTATCATCTGAAGTAAAATTTACTTGTTGATGGTTTTCCTTTATTTTAATCTTTCCAATAACCAAAATTTAAAAATCAATTACTGAATGGCTTCCAATAGCTCAGTACTCTAAAATAAAAGGCCATGCCAAATGTGTCATATGCATAGCTTCAAAGAACCTATTTATAGTTAATGTGAGAAAAATACATGCATAGCAATGCAACTCTATAAAAAGATGTAGCAGTTAAAGAATTATTATAGAGTTAAGAGTGAACTATATTGTACCTTCTTAATATGATAACAGTTTGTTTTGACTTTTATTGTAAAGACAAATAATACTCACTGTTACTTTATCTAGAAAATATATTAGCACTATGCTAATGTTGGCCTTATATGGTTATTGCCAATCATATGAAAGAAAGGGTTAGAAACTTTGCTTAAGTGTCAAGCCTAAATGGTAGGTAGATAGTTTTAATTTTAATATAATTGCAATGCTATTAAGTAGAACATTCAAATCTATTATTTCTAATTACTTTCAATGTAAAAAATGACAATCCTTTTAATATGATATTATCATGAGAAAATATGATCAATAGGAAGAAATTCAGTAACTTTTTATGTCAAAATACTGTATAAGATGAAAAATATATACTCATGCATACATAAGGAAATAACAGATACAATTATACCTCCTC
Source organism: Lophiomys imhausi (assembly GCA_907164525.1). Taxonomy (NCBI): domain Eukaryota; kingdom Metazoa; phylum Chordata; class Mammalia; order Rodentia; family Muridae; genus Lophiomys; species Lophiomys imhausi. The sequence goes on from CAJQZJ010018033.1 coordinate 5,417,496, forward strand.
TGGTTTTAAGGATGACACTACTCTTTTCCTCCACATTTGACTGTTTGATCATATAGCCTCAATGTGAATTGAGTCAGCATGAGCAAAACTTTCCTCTGATGTGTAGGCATTTGAAAAACAAATAAATCTTAATAATGTTTAGAAATTCCAAGGAGAGTAGTTTGAAGTTTGATCTGTATATGGTTTTAAAATTTAAGTCTGTAGCTGCATTTTTAAGGAACATAACTTGTTTTCAATATACTATGTTGCTAATTAACTTTGAAATGTCAACAAAGCAGAAGACATATTTTGAGAAAAAAACATGTTCCATGAATTATTCCTTGAGCTAATGCAACATTTTCTGTTCTTTTATTTTTGTGATGAATTGTACTGCAGTTGGCTAATAAAGAATGAAGTATTTAGAAGTCATTTTATTTGGTGTAGGTAGTTAGGAAAGAAGGTTTAAAGAAGATATACCAGATGTGTGATTTGACTGTCTTCATCAGTCTGAGAAAATACTGAGGAAGAGATAAACCCAATAGATGTTGAATTATTTCTGTGTGTGGGACTGTAGTAATGAGAGAATGTCTGGATGCAATTATTTGGAAAGTTCTTGACCTTTTATTTGTACAAGTTGATATAATTATGATTTCATGAGGAATAGTTTTGAAATTCTTAAGCCAATTTTAGCTCAGTGTTTATATTGTGTCTTTGACTGCAGAAATCACGAACTGTTTCCTACTTTTAACTTTTACACTACATCTTTTAAAACTCAAGCGGTTAGCTTCAGAGAGTTTTAGTTTAAGATCTTATTTCACATAATTACTCTTGCTTAGTTATAAAGGGGATTTCTGACAGCATCCTGTGATTTTCTTTTAATTTAAACATTATTTTCCTTTCTATTTGTGTTCAGTGACAGAAAATAAAAGAAAGGGATCATGCAAAATAGTTTTTACTGGCTAATTAACCAAACCTCTCTTTCAATTGACAACTTTAAATGCCATCCTCTGCTCATAGATGCTTGTGTCTAATAAGAATGGGTGGAAGGGCGGGACTGGGAGGGGTTGAAAGAAGGTGCTGTGATGGAGACGTAACCTGAAGTAATAAATAAATATTAAGAAAGAGAATGTTACTACTCTCTTGTACTTCTTAAATACAGTCTTCCCTAAGTGAACAGTGTGTATCAGTTTTAGAAAAGACAGCAGTGAAGAAACGACATACTAAGATGGTAGGAACACTTGCTACAAAGGCGTAGGTCCTGAGTTTGAACCCTGGACACATGAAAGAAAGCAAGCCTCATTGAAAACTGTCCTCTGACTTCCACATATGTATCAAGGCATAACATATCCCCAACAAATATGAAAAACAGTGGCTAAAGCCATATATATATATATATGTATATATATATATATAGTTTGTTTGTATGTTTATTTGTTTGGTTTGGTTTTGGCTTTCCAAGACAGGGTTTCTCTGTGTAACAGACCCCTAATCTTTATGTTGATTACTTGTTGACTAACACTATTTTGAAATAT
>CAJQZJ010018033.1:5419406-5430676 GCA_907164525.1 Lophiomys imhausi
TGTGTGTGTCTGTGTGTGTGTGTGTGTCTGTGTGTGTGTGTGTGTGTCTGTGTGTGTGTGTGTCTGTGTGTGTGTGTGTGTCTGTGTGTGTGTGTGTGTGTGTGTGTGTGTGTGTGTGTGTGTGTGTGTGTGTGTGTCTGTGTGTGTGTGTGTGTCTGTGTGTGTGTGTGTGTGTGTGTCTGTGTGTGTATGTGTGTGTGTCTGTGTGTGTGTCTGTGTGTGTGTGTGTGTCTGTGTGTGTGTGTGTCTGTGTGTGTGTGTGTGTGTGTCTGTGTGTGTGTGCATGTTCATGTGTGTCAGGGCAGGGGCAGTCTCACATACCCCAGTGCATGTGTGAGGATCAATAAACAACCCTGTATGTCCATTCCCACCTTTCACCTTATTTGAGACAGGGTTTCGGGTATGGTGAGATAGCTGACCGGTGGGCCTTTGCAGTCTCTCCTGTCTTTGCTTTCTGTCTCACTTTAGCAGATATGGAGTTGCAGATATGGCACTCATGATGTCTGTTCTGCCTTTTCACATGGATTCTAGGTGTTTAGCCTCAGGTCCTCAGGCTTGTATGACAAGCACTTTAACAACTGATGCACCTCTCCAGACTCAAAAGGGAGAATGAAATGAGCTCAGAAAACACTGGGACTTAAACCTAAAATTAATTATTCCATTTGATAGTTAGTCTTAACTTGTAAAGAGTGTTAAAGTATGACTGTTATTTTTGATAGAAAATAAGTTTTAGGAAATTCATTCAGACGTTTTTGTTTTGTTTTAAAGGGCATCCAAGTAAATTGAGCACCCAACAATTAAATGACCCTATATTCTACTCCAAACAATTCGTATGCCATAGTCTACCTTAATATTTGAAAGGTATTGTTAGCATCATGGGAACTAGGAAAATTGATATTCTTTATCACTCTTTCTAAACAGACTAGAAACTAGGAAAAGACAAATTATGTGATTTGCTTAAAATCACATTTTACTGCAATGATAGACTCAAAATCAGAATGGTGTTCTGCTGTGTTTTAACCCAGAACTGTCAGCATTCTAACATTACTCCCTACAAACTATGGCTAGATACACAGAAAGCTTAATTACATGAACTTGAAAACATTTAGAAATGTCAGATTATTTCAAAAGTTTAATGCTCATAACACCACTTTGTAGACTATAATATAGTATGCAACTGTTATCATGGTCACCGTATTTTATTTCAATTTAAACACAAATTTATTACAATTTAGTTAAAGTATTCACTTTTAGCTTCTTGATATGATTTGAATACTCACAATTTTTGAAAGATCACAGCATTATTCTGAAGTTAAGAAAATATAATCCTTATTATTGCTTAAATAAAATCATTGCATTTCAGGAAAAAAACTGTTGACATGTGCAATTATAGTTAATCTACATAATAATTATAATCAATATTGTAGAAATAAAGTGTCAGAAAAATATTATGTGTCATACATAAGCTTTATATTTGCTCTTTGCTAAATATAGTTTCAGGATTTTAAAAGTACAAACCAATAAAACATCCACATTTGTATATATATGTATATCTAAATATATTTGCACACCATATACATAACATATCAAAGAAAATATAAATGACAGGCAAGAAAAATAAACTTTTATGGTTGAGTGAATAGTGTACTTTTAATTCATAATTCCTATGTTTTTGACAAATGTATTGAAAATTAAGAGACTTGACTTTTATGCTAGAACACATATGTTTTGCAGAATCTTATTAATTTCTATGGTTTGTGTTTGTGTAGGGGAATGTTTTCGTATGTAACCCTGGCCTGGAACTCCTTGTGTAGACAAGGATAGACTCAAATCACAGAGATCTGTTTTACTCTATAGAGCTTTAAACTTAGAAAAGAGTAATATGCAAATAATTTAACTACTTGACTCATGGAGAATAGGTTTTACTGAGAACAAAAGGATGGTGTTATCAGTCAGTGGTTTTTGCATATTCTTAAAACTTTCTTCTCAACTATAATCTTAATTTTGTATCAATATACAAAGATCAATACCGATGTAATCCAATACAATTTTATTTTTGCACAATAAACAATGGTCAATACCACTTTAGCCAAATAAACTACTAATTTTGTATCAATATATAAAGGTATAAGGGCATATTCAATAATCTGCCCCTTCTTCTTGGACCTTCCTGTGCTATGTCTATATCTCATTTTTTTCAAGCCCATGCACTCCTACATAGGAGAGGAAGAAGGATACAGAAAAGGAAAAGTAGGAAGTCCCTGGGGCTAACCTCCAAAACCCATTAAGACAGGACCATTTATCAGCTTGTAGTCTCTTCCCCAACATATCAGAGTTTTCAGTTATCCTTCAAATAACCAAAAAGAAGGGCGGAGAAACACCTTCCCCACCCACTGGGCATGGGACGGTCGCTCTCTTAAAGTGACTTCCTGCTGATTTGGGTCGTAGTAGACCTGTTTGGGGCCCGAACCCAATTGGGAAAAATGGTTAAAAATGTTAGTACACTCCTTTTATGTTCAGTCCTTCTGTTCTCAGCTGTTTAGATGACCTAAGGGTTTTGTAGGCAGAAGCTGATCTTGCAGGCTTCACTGAGGTTCCAGCCAGGGCATTGTGTAGAGCTGAGCAGTCCCAGTGACATTGGATTGCTGTGGTGGTTGCAGGCCCCCGATGGAGACAGCTATTGAGGAAGTCTGCCAGGCAGAATCAAGTATTAAAAAAAAAAGAAAAGAAAAGAAAACAGAGATCTAACAGTTAGTATAACAGTAAGTATACTTACTGTTATAAGAGAAAGAACCATCTGTTGGACTGAAAGGGGAAACTTCTGGGGGGAAGAGGGTGGAAGGGCGGGATAGGAAGGGGGAATAGGGAGGGGTTTGTTACTGAGATGTAACTTGAAGAAAAAAAATAAAGTATTTAAATAAAAAAGAACTTTCTTCTCTTTCAGAGAGAAGGAAGTTTTATCTACCTTAATTCAATAATGAGGAAATTACTTCAATATCATATGGTCCTTTATTAAAATTATGCACATATTCAATATCACTCGCTAAGAGCCTTTTAAGAGGAAGCACAAATTGTATCTTCCATAATTTTGAATTAAAGATACACTGCTACACCAAAGGATTTTTAACTGGAGGTGAAATTTGTACTGCATGTTTACCAGGTACATATGAGGTTTAATCTGCCTTATGGCCTCATGAATAATTCTGAGAAGTTATTATTTTGATTTCTATTGCATAACACTGTTTACCCAATGCTCTTCTTCTGAAGGGTCAGAAAGCCTCTTTACCTTTCAGAAACTCAGAACAATTGAACCTGCACCTGCTTGTTTTGTTGTGGGCGCTGCAATGCAACTTTCATTCTGCTGTCCCCTCAAGTCTCCCCTTCCATTGTGCTTTGTTGTTTTTGTGTCTTAGGTTCTGTAAGGAAGCTAATATTAAGTAGTGTCACATAAATTGTGTTATGTCAATATAAGCATTTTGTGAGCTCTTTATTTCTTGGGTATTGATCCTGGTTAATAACCAGGAATCATCCTCATCTAAGTTCTTGCCAAGGTCATTCCATGTTTATTCTTTCCTTAATATATTTACTTTTCCTAAAGGAGACTGTGCCTTTTAAAACTCATTCTAAGGTGTATCTCTTTATAATTGTCAGAATAGTGTGGTTCAAATATAACTTTACACAATCCACATTTCTTTAGTCTTTGGATATTGCAACCTTTCAGAAAGATTCCACCACGTGTTGTCAAAAATGTGAGTTTGGATTCAGAAATACCAGTGAAATTCTAATTACTAATCAAAGCTTAGGTATAAGTAATTTTAAAAATTCACACTTAATTGGGAAAAAATCTTTAAGCAAATTTGTTTAATTCCAAAATACAAAACAGTTCTACTTCATTTGTACCTATGTTCAATTTGAAATCTTTAGCTTAGATGAGGTGTGATCCTTGCTGATCTCATGCATTCTCCTATCTTTCGCCATTGCTCTTAGACTTTTTCTGTCTTATTTGAGTTGTTTTCATCAACCCGTGAAGCAAATTAAATAAAAAGGTAAATCTTTCCAGGAAACGCCACATTTTATTCATTTTTCTACTAAATTTACAAGGTAGTTAATTTACATACTTAAAAAATTCTTGTGTAAAACAAATCCCTAACAGGTGGTTTTTTTTTGTGGACAAAAAAAAAATAAGTTTTATTATTATACAGCAGGACAATTCTCTTTCTATTGCACATTACTTTGGGTAGAATAAAGTAGCAGCTCATGCTGAGAAAACTGAGAAGTAGAGAATGCAAGAGCTAAAAGGCAGACAATACTCTCAGTAGTGTCTCAGGCATGGATCCCGGAACACTATGGTGAACCATCCTCCTTGAATGAGTGAAACCATAAAGTTAACTGTTGCTTGCTTTCAGCTTGGAGGACCATTTTGTAAAGTGAGAATGCAAATGATCTCATTGTTGTGGTTGCATCTATAAAGTCCATTATGGCCTATATGTTAAATTTATTTGTGTTAAGGAGCCAATGGCAATTATTTTCAAATACAGACTGCTGCCCCATTTGTAGTACAGTCTTTGTAAAGTAAAAATATTTATGATTTTACTGGTGTATCCTTGCTGGTGATGCCAACCTAAACATATCTCTTTTCATACTTTGTAATTAGCCTGAGGTGTTTTAGTCTTGGTTTGGTGAGTTCTAGTTTTGAGTCCTATATATGTGTTTTCAAAAAGATATAATGAGAGTTTTGCCAAGTGTTATACACAAAAGTAATATACCTCCTTTTACCAAATTAAGTTTTCTAATGTTTAAGTTGAATCAAATACTTTCTCACTCTACAGAAATTAATGGTTTATGAGAGGCATTTCTTTCTTTTTCTTTTTCATTTATTTGAAACAATGAAAGGAGGGAGTTGAGGAGCAGAGAGTTTTTTGAGGATGTTGGTCCATGGACATATTTTTTCTGTTGTAGAAATACTGGGTATGAGGTGTGTTTTACATTAAGCTGCACACCTGATTGCATGCCTGTTGGAAGGTTTCCAGAGTGTGGTCTGGAAGGTACTGTTACTTCCAACTTGTGCCACTGAAATTAAGATCTACTCCCCAGAGAAGACAAGTGAATTAACACAGTATGCTCCACACACAGTGAAAACAAACTAACCTGGGCCACTGCTTTGTCTAGAACTGAGAAATGTTACTTACCATATACTTCAAAAGACTGAATGAACTCTATTTTGTAAAAATAGAATCAATGATTTACTTAGCCTAGTTTTAGGCTCTTCTGCGATGCTGCAATTCTAAGAAAGCAAGGACTCTAAGCATTCCAAAGCAATACTTTCCTGTCTTTCCATTTTCTTTTTTGCAATTTAGTATAGCACAGAAGATAGACAGCTCATTGGTAGCAAAATGTTAACATTAAAAATCAACAAACGTACAGCTTTCTTATTTGTACACATAAAAGTCATTTTAACATCAAGAAATCATCAATGCCATATCATTAGCAAATAAATAATAATCACTCAGACATGAAGAGGTGTTCAAAGACTGGAGTATTTTGGTGATGAGGACAGGAGAAATAATAGAATTGTGCAGAGAGCTGTTGGTATATCTTGTAGGGAATATCTAGAAAATTAGATTAATCAAGGAGCAGACATTTGGAAGAAAGTTTGTGTGAATGCCTGACAGTCTTGCTCTCTCCCTCATTTCAAATGTTGGCAGGGTAGCAGGCAGCTCCAAGGGAAATGTGCTCCTTTCATACTTGAGTAATTGATGAATTGTATGCAATATGCAAATGAGAATCCATAAATCTTATGAATGACAGCTTAATTTATGTGAGCCTTAATGAATGCAGGATTAGATTTTAATTAAATATCCTCAAAGGCACCCTGAGTAGTAGATTTTTTTTTTTTAGGCTCTGTTTTTTTGAAGACTTGTTTCTCAAGCAATGCATTTCACAAAGCAGAAATCAGGCAAAGAATTTAGCCTACATTTTAATAAGAAGCAATTGCTTTGTCTCACTTGAACAACAGCAGATAAAGTGATAAGTCCTAAACAAAATGTATGTGGATCTCTTTACTTTCTAAACATTTTGCTTAATTTGATTACTTTTAATTACTATTGGTCTCTGTTACCTTGTGCTGCTCTTAATTCCTGGAAAGTTATTAAAACTTAACCAAAAATAGTCTATTACTAAAGTTCTGTTTAATAAAAGATTATGGAAGACAAACATTTTAAGTACCAAACGTAATATTAATAAAATAGGGCCTTCTTAACCAGTTTGTTCTTTAATCAAAATTGGCACATAATACTTAATGAAATAAGAAGGTAAATAGCAGAGTTTCATATGATATTTAATAAGGAGAACTGCATTCTAAACTTAGAGTGAAAGAAAGGATGTATACATCCTTGAAATACATCTTTAATTTTCATCAACACTTTGAACTTGAATATAGGTTTTTCATTGGTTCTGATCACAACAAAAAATTTCCTCTTCTATTAAGAATCTACTTGTTTAAATGTATGATTAAAATAAACGTTTGATATGCCGTTTTCAAAGCCAAACATTTGTGGTTTTTTTTTTTTCCATTTGAAATGTTTCTTTGTGTAATCATACTGAGTTTGAGTTTTCAGGACTCAGTGGTTCCACTAAGTCAGTGTTAAGTCCTGATTGTTAATGCCACAAATGCGTGTGTGAATGCAAGGGAAAAACAAATAAGGAAACACTCGTTTTAAGTGAAAAAAGTTAACAGAGGTTTGAATGTAGTTCATTCACTCAAATTCAGGATAAAGTCACTGTGAATGGAAGAATGTTTTCAGTCTTTCAGTGAGACCCTTGAGCCACAGCTGAGGACTATCTGTGAAGACTCTGGAATTGCAGACATATTTATGATTTGATATTTTCCTTTATGATCAGCAGGTCCAGTAGCTTTCTCAAGGGGGTTTCTTTAAAAAATGATGAATCACTCTGATGCAGAAGCTACATATAAAAGCAAGTTTAGCTTCATAAATCAAAGTGTATATATGTGAAGTCAGACAAAACCATGTAATTGAGATGTGTCTATTAATCAAGTCTGTTAGAAAACTAATACTGTTTTAGCATACTTACGTTAAATTTTATATTAGTAATTGGTAATACTGTATTGTTCATTTTGAGATCAACATCTCAGCAGAATATCTTGCATTTTTGTATTGTTTTCAATCACAATTGTTATCTCTCTTGTGATGAATTTAGGAGTTTTTTCTTACACAAATATTACATTCATTAACTAGTTATACAAAGAATGTTTCCTGACAATAGTAGCAGACAAATGATCAGTGTGACATGATGATGCATTCCCATTATCTCACGTGGGTAGATGAGGCCACAGGGTCATGACTGTGAGAAGAACCTAGTGGCACGGTAAGATCATGTCTTAAAATTATTCACTACATACAATGATAATATAGCTGTAATGAAAACAGACCTTTATTCTCAATTAAGCATATTCATCCTGTTTGGATGTTTCTTGATGGAGATTCCAAATTAACTGAGGGAATTTCACTACCCCTGTTTGTAGATGTACCACAGTGGTTTTTTTTTTTTTTTTGTTGTTTGTTTGTTTTATATCCATTGCTCAGTTGAGGGACATGTGGGTTGTTTCCAGTTTCTAGCTATTACAAATAAGGCTGGTATGAACATGGATGAGGAAATGTCCTTTGGTTTGGTGAGGAATCATTTGGATGTATACATAGAAGTGGTATGGCTGGGAATTAAGGTAGAGCTATTCCAAGTTTTCTAAAATGTCGCCATACTGACCTCCATAGTGGTTGTACAAGCCTGCACTCCCACCAGCAATGGAGGAGGGTTCCCCTTTCTCCACACCCTTGCCAGCATGTGCTGTCATTTGAGTTTTTGATCTTAGCCATTCTGACAGGTGTGAGATGGAATCTCAGAGTTGTCTTGAGTTGCATTTCTCTGATGATTAAGGATGCTAAGCATTTCTTCAAGTGTCTCTCAGTCATTAGGGATTCCTCCTTTTGAATTCTCTGTTTATCTCTGTTCCCCATTTTTTTTTTGATTGGATTATTTGGTTTCCAATGAAATTATGCAATTTGCAGCCAAATGGATGAAACTAGAGAAGCTCATCCTGAGTGAACTAACCCAGGCTCAGAAGGATGCACATGGCATCTATTCACTTATAATCTGATTTTAGCCATACAATACAGGATAACTCTGCTACAGCCAATGCACCAAAGGAAGCAGGAACAAAGACTTTGTTACCTTTTCATGAAACACTTTGCCCTAGTGGTGCGGCCTTGTAGGCTCCCAGTGTAAGAGGAGGTTCTTGGCCCTCATCTGACTGCTGAACTGGGGCAGGGGACTGATATGTAGGGACACTCCTCTCCTGAGGAGTGAATTGGAAGGGATAGGGGGTAGAAGGTGGGAGGGCAGGAGTGGGAGGGGTGAAAAGACGACATTGTGTTGGAGATATAACCAGAAGTAATAAATAAACATAAAAATAAATAAAATAAGGACTCATTTGCAGTAACTGATATTTGCTAGTTGAATCTTCCACAAATATTTCTTTTTAAAATAGAAATAGTAAGACTTCCCAGCAAATATACTGAAGTTAAAGCTGCTTATAAATAAAACTTGGAATTGCCTAAAAACATATTTCCCAATGTTACCCATACAATAAATAACATACACATAGTATTCAGAAGAATGACTAAAGCATTCAAGAATGTATTCATAACGTTACATGTCTAATCTCTTAAGACTTAAAATGATTTAACAAAATATTGAAGGATTACACCTAAATTATTGTTTTAAGATGAATATTAAATTTATTTATTTCCAAAATTATTTAGAAAGGTATTGGAATGTTTGATTTATCATACAGAATAAACAAAAAAGTTTAAAATAATTTACTGCACTGTAACTCTAGTGAGGCAAAGGAAAATATGTCAAGTAGTTCATTTTCATTCTTCATGTGAGTATAGGTAAGGTATTATTAGTAGTTCTTTGGAAATAGTGTATGAAATGAAAAATACCTGAACCTTAATTGCACATAGCTATCAGAAGTGTCTAAAATCATGCTGTTTTTAATGTATACAGTGTCATATAATTATGGAATTTGGAATACCCACAGTTACCAAATTAATAAAAGTGACATTTAAGTGGTTGGCCCTTTAATTCAGAGCCCTTAGTAGATGGAGATATGTTCATCTCTTACCTCCTCTAGTGATAATTATCATTGAGTTGTTGGATCACGTTTTTCAATTCTTGTGTAATTTAGCTCTGTCAGCATTAATCTCTTGAATGCTCACATCCTTGGAACTAAATGTCTGCTTAATATAATGGTGGTTAGGCAGTTATCATCCTAGTTGGAAAAAACAATGGAAAAATTTACTGTGAGATTACTCAAATGTAGGATCAAAGCTCCTGGCCTAATATCTGAACATTGATACTTTGGTGAAGTCATATTTGGAAATCATTTTGGACTTCCCTTATACAAATCTATGTTGGATTTGTTTCTTGAATGTGAGTACTTAACTATTTTCTCTTTTCCTCTTGGTTACTGTTATCATTATTGCTTCTTCTACATCCAATATTTGGGGTTATAAATAGAACAGAAATCTCTTTTATAATGTGGATTTCTGTTTTCTTAACATGTACATTCACAGTTGTATCTATTAGGGTATGGGAACATTCTGACAGATGTGAGGGATAATTGGTTGATATAAAGTCACCACTGCATGGAAAAGAACTATCGGATAAAGTCATCACAGTCCTGATAAGATAAGTTCAGAGAACATATTGTGCGATATTATGTATCCTTTTATTATTTTTATACTGATCTTCATCATTTACATTGATAGCAAAACGTTGAGAAAGGGAGACTAACTGGAAACATCTATTTGTAGAAGCACCCAGGTCTGCATTTTTTATCTTTACATCAGGAGCTAGTTAGCAAGCAAGAGGATTCACATTTCATTAATGCTCAAGTCGCATTCTTCATAGAATCTGAAAATTTAAACACTGTGTACTGCTTTGGAATTTTAAATGAATCAATTCCATTTATATTACATTTTAATTTAGTTAGTCAAACAAATTTGTTAAACATTATGACTGAGCCTTGAACTAGACATTGTGTCTAAGAGTGGAGCGGCAAGTTGTCCACTGCCTTATAGGAGTACAACTTTTATTTGAAGGGTGCAAATGCAAGCCATGCATGGAAAATCATGAAAGATTTGATAAATGAGTTTAAAATTCAATATTATTATTTATAGATCCATAAATGAATATGTGTTTCACCCTAGAATTTTCCTATAAGGTATTATTTACTCCTCGGCTGATCGTGTATTAAGTACAACTATATGAATTTTCTTTTTACCCCCTTCTTTTGTTTATTTATTACTTCAAGTTACATCTTCATCACAGTGCTCTCTTTTCACCCCTCCCAGATCTCTTCCTCCCAACTTCCACCTTCTCCTTCCTATCCTACTCCTCCAGAGTGGGGTGTCCCTACATATCAGTCTCCCCACCAATTCAGCAGTCATATGAGGGCTAAGAGCTTCCTCATGTACTGGGGCCTACATGGCAGCACCACTAGTGCAAAGCATCTCACTAACAGGTAGCAACATCTATGTTCCTATTCTCTTTGCTGTGTGGGTTGTAGATTAGCTATCCTGTACTCTATGGCTAAAATCCAATTATAAGTGAATAGATGCCATGTGCATCTTTCTGAGTCTGGTTAGCTCACTCAGGATGAGCTTTTCTAGTTCCATCCATTTGGCTGCAAACTGAATTTCTTGATCAGACAATGGTCCTATTTATATGGGGTCATTGGCATTCACTGGTCCAGGTGTTAAGGCATTTTCAGTTATACTCCACAGCTGGTATCTTGGCAACACTCAAGATTCATCATTTTAGAGGTGATGTCTCTGCCCTACTAAAGACACCAGTCTAGAATTCTGCACTCTAATTTTGTCTGTCCAAACCTCATCCTCTCCCATGACAAATTGAGCTCTCAGTTGCTGATAAAGTTACCAGTAAACAATATTAAGACAAAAATTGACAGCTACAAGTGGAGATATTTAATGAGACTTTTCTGGAAGACCATTTTCAAACTATTTGATGTTACGGTTCACAGATATCAACTAGACACTAAAAATGGCACTGAAGACGCGTTGACTTATGGAGGAAATTTCTTACACCTTTCTCCCTAATGTCTGAAAGTTTAGAGTGAATTCAAAAGTATTAGTTTGTAAGAATATGAGAGTTCAGTTTGGGGAAGGAAA
>CAJQZJ010018033.1:5432505-5449082 GCA_907164525.1 Lophiomys imhausi
TGTGTGTGTGTGTGTGTGTGTGTGTGTGTGTGTGTGTGTGTGTGTGTTCCTTGCAAACTCTCTGAGAGACTGTGTTTTCATTTCTGGTCACCACCTTAGCAAACTAATCAATGAGGCATGAACTGCTATCAGCAGTGAAAGAAATGAAAAATAAACCACAGATAATCCCTCAGTTAAAAGGTTATTCTGTGTGATAAAAGCTATTTTGTTAATTTATTTACTTACTGGTACAGTGAGATAAAATGGAAGTACAATTAGGGAATTCTTACTGAAAGGATTTTAAAGGGCAATGATGACTTCATATTCTGTAATATTTAACATGTAAAACATTTTTGAACTAAAATTTCATTACTCACAAGATTCTACATCATTTTGCTTCACTTTAGCATTTTTAAATTCATAATTTTGTTCATTACTTAATAAAAATAAAAAGTCTTTTAAAATGAATGTGTAACTTCTATAATGTGTCTCGTAATCTAAATAGAATTGATAGTACTTTAGAACAGCAATTCCTACATGTTAATATTCTATTAGATATATGAATGGTGTTTACTTTTTGGATAATTGTTTATTCCTCATTTTCTCACATTCATGAATGTCATAATATTAATTTCCTTTCTGTTATGAAACTATTGAATTCTTGGGAAGAAGTAATGTTTAAAATATACATTCTTCAGCTAACTTTTTTTTCTTAAACAGAAAGTATATATAAGTTGGTATTTTAGCATGATAAAGCTTATAAAATATTCCATGCTACTATGGTAATGGAGGGAAATTTATAAGCAATGTGGAACTGGAAAGATTAGTGAGAAACTTCAGGAGAATTGCTATAGGGCTTAAATGTGGACAATTGAAGGAAAGGATATTCAACACTGAAGGACCAATATCTGTACAGCATGGACACATGGAAGCAATTAGGCACCAACTACAAACCAGGGTGAGAGTGATAGGAACATTTTGCCCAAAACAGCTCAAGTATTCTATTTAGAGGGCTTTGAGTCCTGTGATAAGAAACCTGGAAGAGTTTCAGAAAACACTGAAGGTGCTATAATATTCACTTTATAATGATCAGCCCTGCCATTATCAACAACTACAGAGACTCAACGAAAAGGCCCAAGATAAGTCTGAGTAGCAGGAATGAGGAGCAAATAGATTGGGAAATAAACAAGATGGAATTTAAAGAATCTGGGGACTGAGCAGAGTATGGGACACTAAAAGAGATGTTGGGACTGTGATGACTGTCTATATTTTGGCCTTGGGACTAGGATAGTGCAGGATTGTCACTAGAGATATGGAATAGAATAGGTGATTAGATGCAGTTTTAAAGTAGACAGGAATTGTACTCGAGGCATCTAGAGGCAGATTAGAAAAGCTGAATGTCTGTCCCACCCAGGACTACAGGAAAGTAGTTTGGGGACTCAGCTGAAAAGGAAAATATCATTTCCATATTTTCAGCAGTTTATTTTTAATTGTTGATGATTTTTGAGACCATTTTTCCTCTCTAAAAGAAGTACAAAGTATTTGATTCGAGAAATATAATTTTTGCTACTTTTTAAGGAAACACACAGTCATATTTTGGAACTCACCAAGTGTTCCAATAGAGGTCACAATTTTTTAATATTTTTTATTTTGGGGGGAATTATAATCACATCAATTCTCCTTTCCCTTTCCTCCTGGCACCTCTTCATTCTTATACTGCTCCTTGCTCTCTTTTAAATTCACAGCTTCCTCTTTGATTAATTATTGTATAGATATAAGTATATCCTATATGTTGCTAAATATCACTGGCTCAGTATGTTTTCAGGGATAACTATTATCCTTCTATTACATGAGATGTATAAGGAACAGATTCCTAGACTCTGGTGATCATTAAGGTGAGAGGTGCAAATGATACTCAAGAGAGATGGGTAGGAGCAGGTTGAAGTTCTCTGCTGGGTCCGGCTGGATGTAGAAATGATGGCTTATTGGCTGAGGCATGGAAATACAGGTTCAAGTTACTCAACATTTACTGGTATAATCTGCTAAAACTGGTTAAGTCAATGGATATTGATGGATAACACATCATCCTGTGATATCTTCATACAGAGAAATCTAGCAGGGTGGAAAAAGGATAGTGACACATAGGGAGAAGTAGGGAAGATACAAATTAGAAGAGTGTATTCCTGAACATTTGGGAGTACAGATTTGTATCCTTCCCTTATTCTCTTGGTTCAGACTTCTAGCTTACCATTCTATAATAATATAAGCTCACATGAGCATTCATTTCAGATTTTGCCATTTTATCTGCTATAACGTCCTCAGAAGGAAGGAAAGTTGTGGATTCCAAAGGACTAAATGACTTGCCAAGGAAAGACAAGTAATAAATGGCGCCTTCTGTCTTTTGATCCATGGCGAAGTGACCTTTGTCCCTATTATCCAGAGATGCCAGGACATAATGGAGTAAGCACAGGCTTTGAAGTCACACATCCACAGATCTGACACGGAGATCTGAAATTTATGAGCCATGCTTTTGGGCCAGTCTGCTCTGATTTTCTCATCTGAAGAATGGAAATAATATCTGCACTACAGTGCTAGGATTAAATGAGATACATCTTTTACTTAGTGAAAAAGCAAGTCTCCTGAATACATTACCCTTTCCTTCCTTAATAGAAAAGTCACCACCACTGTCTTAATTTCTTATATTTCTAAACTCAGGAAAAGAGACTCACTGGACCCAGCGTACAAACAGCAGCAGTTATCTGGCTAGATCAATTATCTGGGTCTTTTGTATTTCTTGGTCTAAAACATTTCACATCCTTAAATTTTAAAGTGCATTGAAAACTCCCATTTATATTTCTTCTAAGCTCTAAAATCAAGCTAAGAGTTTCCCTGAGCTTCAGTGGTATTTTCATGTCACTACTTAGAAGGTCGGTTTAAGAATCATATAAAGCTATGAATTCTCTATATTCTTAAAGAATATTTATTGCGTTTAATAATGTTGAACTGGGATATTAATAGCTGTGGTCTGTCTCATCATCTCTAAAATGTGGTCAATGCTACACCTTAATATACAGTTGCACAAAACCCTTTGTGTGCATTATCTATCTACAACACTGAGGCACAATGAACAGCCAGCTTACTCAAGTTACCCTGTGGGGAAAAAATGTTGTTATACATATTTTCTTGCTAAAAGGGGGGTGATTCTTTTATTTTATTTTAGAAAAGTAGCACGAAGCACAATATAGGCAGCAGCCTTCATCCTGGTTGTGTGTGTGTGTGTGTGTGTGTGCATAACTATCTCTATTAAGTTACTATTTCAAACTCCTTTACTATGTGCAACCAAATGATAACTTTTTTCTTATTGATATGTTGAGGTTAGGTCAGTTCTCTGGGTACCATGACAAACATTTCATCTTCATGATTCAAATGTTTGTTTGGAGTCTGTGAGAACTTTTCTGGGAAAAAAACAGTAGCAACTAAATCATCAGGAGTAATATTCAGTAACTGCACCGTAACCAAGCATATCATTAAGCACTGATGTTGAAAGAGATAAAATATTACCATGATGATATATTTATTTTAAATATCTATATAGACTATTGTGTGTGTCGATAATGACAGAAAAATAATTTCTCATTATTGCATCATTATCAATTTTAATAGAAGTGTTTAAAAGAAGCTATAAACAAGTTAAATGTAATATATATCTATTATGTACATTTCTGAACATTGGAAATTATATTTCTGTCCATAATTGTTTCTGAATACAGTCACCCTTTTAAGACAATTACTTGGCTAGAATGTAACATGCTCTGGAGACTGGTTTTATATCAGGAGTGCCAATGGACCTTGATTCACGAGGTGAGATTGATGCTATACTATACATTCAGTTCTTAGTCATTCTTTGATTTGCAGAAATAACCCATATTTTAATTATCAGGTTGAATAAAATTTGTCCTCCTTACTCTATTGTCTTAAGAAAAACATGATTTTTTTTCAAAATGTTACCTTTCAAAGACAGATTATCATGAGAATTTAACAAAATAACTGGGTTTAAAGGTAAGATCACTTAAATATTTAATGATTTAAACAATCTGTTCCTTATTGAGGGGCTTTATATGGTACTTTTGTTGGATTAGACCTTATCTATCAATGTGCTTTTGTACGACATAATTATAAGAGAACAATAATATATTTCTGTCGGTTACCATTCATTCCATGTTTTATGCACATTTAGTTCATTGAATTAATCTCTGAAACAATAGAAATTCTTCGCTAGAAATAGCTAATTTTTGCTGTGGCTTTGTGGCAGAATGACATTACAGAACATACATAGTTGCTGAACCTGATGGCTTTAGCAGCCCTGAGGTTGATAGTATCAGGTTCCAGCTTGCCCTGCTAGGTCAACATGGACCTAGTCCTTTAAAGAGAAAAGTTCACACAAAGTTCACTTCTATTGTTTTACCATGGTTACAAAACAGAGAGAGAAAAAAGGGGAGGGATGGCTGTGACTGGATTCTTCCATGAGCCCTCTGTTTCTACTGGGTTCTCTCTGATTTTGCCAATTAAACATTGCAACAGAGAAAATTAAAACTTACAATAGTTTGTAAATGTGTAAGACATAAGTATGCTCTATTACCGTTTGTAGGTAATACTTGGACATAGATGAATGACATTAAAACTATTGCAGCAAGAATTTAGATTAGTTATATTTCAACTAAAGCGTTATTTAATTCTTTCCTATTAAAAATTAAAATTTATATGATTGGCACGGTGTGAGGACTGTTTTTCGGTCTGGAAGGGTAAATGTAACAATTTCCTTAAAATAATTTTACTTTGACCATATCTGCTGAAATGACTGCTATAATGGAAGGGAGAGGGTGAAGCTAAAATATATTCATTCAAAAATTTCCATTTATGATTTTATTTATGAATGTTTGTTTATGTAAATTTTAAGAGGTTGAGATGCATAATGAGCCATCATGCCCTCACTCAGAGAAACATATGGGTATCTTTTGAAAATAGGTAAAAATTCAACTTAGTTTCAAATCCTTGATGCTAGGCTACTAAATCAGTGGAAATTTTTATTCTAAAAAATATTCATTCACTATTCGTTCTAAAGGATATCAGTACTATTAAGTTTATTTTGCACTTGATCTCTTAAGACTGAAAAATCTTATTTTAAAGAAATAGAGCTGTACTATTTATATTTTAAAAAATGATTGTTGATATGTATAATGTGGAATACTATCTGTACAGTTCAAATACAATCACTGCTTTATGGTATTTATTTTTACCATTTGTTTGTATTTTATTTTTAGATGTAAATTCAAGGAAAAATAATTTCAAGTAAAAGGGCTTAGTTGTCATTTCCTCTGCACTGCCTCTCCCCAGGAAAATACAATTATAGTAATGTGTATAATGCAGTGAAGTCTTAAATTTGACATTAAATATATATTTAAAAATACTTTATAGGTCCTTTAAAAACTGTTTAATGTTCCATAACATTAAAGTCCTATCTATTTGTTATGTATACTTTTTAATACTTAACTTCAAGAATGAAGGGATGGGTCTCTTAGGATTAAAAGAGAAGTGTGATGTTTATTATGTAATTGTTTATTGACCTTTATTCTTTTGATTGGCATAATATATTTTCCTTGAAATTTCACCGATGACGAGCATAAAGATGTAATTTCTCATGATTTAGATAGAATGTAGTAAAAGAAAAAAGTGGGAGGTGAACTATTTACATTGTTTTTATGATCAATATAGAGAAGGAAATATTAAAATCATTATTGTAAATTCGTGCATATATTTTGTATTCATGAAAATGGCTCTTGTGTCATACTTCCTATAAATACCTATAAAAATAAATATGTTTATGAATATTGTTCTAAAATAATAAATCTTAAATTTCCAGTATAGTACTTATTCTTTCTGCATCAGAAAGTTTTTTATTTTCCTTTCTGGAAAATTGTTTTGAGTACACATACATGATCTCACATTAAATTGGGAGATAGAGAACCTATAGAAATTTTCATATTGTTAACAATCCCCTTGAATGAAATGAAAGCTGCTTGGATCACTCAGACAGGCAGTTGATGTCAAGTTAAGTATGACTTAGTGAAATCAGAGGTCACCTAGCCCATTCCCTTCCCGCAGAAAGGACTTACCTCAACCCTTCAAGATAAATGAGTGCTTCTCAGATGTTAAAAGTCTTCCAGAGGGGAGTCTACAGAGACCTTCCCTTATAGCCCAGCTAATGTTCAACTGCTCTAATGAGAGGCAGAACTATGTTTTCATATCTCATCTACATTCCTTGTTGCAACTTAAGGGTTGATACTTATTTTTAATGTTATTTTTCTATTCTTTATTGCTGTGTAGTCTGAATTTATTATTGGCCAGATCTTCCCAGTGCATGAAGATTTAAGAATAAATCTTACTGTGTTTTAAAAAACTCAGCCTAGAGTATGAGTAAATACATACTGTTTAACTTCAATGGCCTTGAAATCATGATTTCTCTCTCTACTTAGAACCATTATTTCCATTCACAAAAGGACACACTTATTTACTTTTATGCAGAATAATCCACCAGGGTGTATTTGATCCCTTTGTCATGTTTAATTTGTTGAAAAGCTCTAATATGCAGTAAGCACAAAAAACTGAGTTTTCTATGAAGAAACTCCCAAGGTTTTTTAAAGTTTCTTCTGCAAATGAATCTTTTCAGACTATAAATACAATAACAGTTTTAAGTAACTGTTTGTTTTGCAATTAATTAATACTTATGTAATCATGAAAGTATAATTTAAACAGGTAGTCAGTTAGTGTATTTACTCATATATAAGGAAGGGATAGGAGGTAGAGGGTGGGAAGCTGGGACTGGTAGGGGTGGAAAGAGGACACTGTGATGGAGATGTAACCTGAAGTAAAAAATAAAAATTTAAAAAAAGAAACATCATCCATTGTATCTTAGGAAGATTCTTCATTCCAAGACCCCCTACAAAATCCAGTGATGTTTAAGGACAGAAAATGGTCTCACAGCATCGATCACTTATTTACTTCTATTGCTTAATACAAAGACAGTGCTTTGTATGTAGTTGTTAAACTACATGATTCACAAAACAGTGGAAAGAAAGAAAAAGTCTGTCCCTGCTCAATGCATAGGACATTTTTATTCAAAGCATTTTTAGTTAGCTGTTATTTGAATCCCATGAAGATGGAGCTTGGGGTTTGCTAAATAGTTGAGGATATCTTGAAGTTCTGGTCTTCCTATCTTTACCTTCCAAGTGCTCAGAATACACGTATGTGCCAGTTTACCTTCATTTCCGAAAATCCAGATTTCTACCATTATTTTCAGGAAAGGGTCCCATCCTCCAATCTTTCCCCGCAGCCTCACAGCCTCATATTTATAGGAATTTACTTTTTAGTTCACTTTCTTGCTGAAAGTTACCGCATTTCACTACAAATACAATATTTCATTAGGAAAATATGATTGCGAAGCATTCATTTACCCTTATTTTTCTTAGATGGGAGAGCCTACTAATTATTTCTCTGTACATTTTACTTCATGTCTTTATGATACATTTCTTCTTAGGGAATGAACTAACACTTTTCTACCTTCTAAATTCCAATTATCTTCCAAGACACAAATCAAATTTCAAGTATTGTGAGAGGCTTAGAGCTCACGATCCTCTTTCTCTAGTCTGTCTTCAGTTGTTGATTGTAACAAAAGCAAAATGCTTTCAGGACCAAGGAGACACAACATGAAAATATGGGACTCCTTATTATACTTTATTTTTACATTTACATTTAATATATTTTGTCTTGATATGATGAGGCCTCTTGCATTCTAGATAACTCATATATTACTGAGCCATACCCCAGCCACAGTCCCTTATTTTTGAAAAATGGTAAGAACTCAATTAATATGGTAGGAGTAAAGCATTTAATTCAGTAGAAGAGTCTCTATGGCAAATATGTCCTGTACTAATGCACAGATTGGATTCTTTCCTCATACTTTTTCAAAGAGTGCTCCTGAAGTATGTAGTTCATGCATGTATTATGTATTTCTTCTATGCAATCTGTAGGTATACATGTGCATGTTTGTTACCCCAAAACTATACATTCTCTAAGAGCATGCATCATGGTTTAATTTTTTTGAAGTTCTTCAACCTAACAAAATTCCTAAAAACAATAGACAGTCCCCAGACTATATGGAGTCCAATATGATTGATTCCAATGTGATTGTATTGAACTGTGACTGGATGTGAATTGGAGTTAGAAGAATGCTTATGAGAAGCAAAGATTTCTGATGAACTTTTCACCAAGGTTTAGGTCTGAGACTTCTTACAGAAAAGTGTTTTACAAATATCCCAAATAAAATTATCATTTATGGAAAAGCTTTTTGAAACAACTTAAGCACACAATGTAAACGCTTACTGCTGAAGAAAACTCATCATAAATGTTTGAATTCAGTTGGAAATGAGTTCAAGGGAGTCCTAGAGGATATATAGTATTTAGTTGACTTTAATGTACGAGGGATTGTGTTTGGAGGGATGTGTGTGTGTGGTCAGTACGAAGTATATGTATGTAAGGGTGAACTTGCCCACATATATGCACGAAGTGGCTAGAGTAAGTAACTAGATGCCCTGTCATGCCAATCTGCCTTTTCTCTTGAGACGGATTTCTCACAGACTGTGTTGCTGAGCTGGGTGGCAGACCATCCCAACATCTTCCTGTTTCTGCCTTCCAGAATACTGAGATCTCAGTAAAATACATGGATGCACCTGGATTTTTACATGGGTGTTGGGCTTCTAAACTCAGGCCCTCATCCCTACACAGAATACATCCACCAAGTCATATCACCAGCTTTTGAATGAAAGCTTTTAAATGTGATTGAATAATGGGAGAGTACTTTAACATTTATATTTATCTTAGAATAAAATTGTGTAGTGCAGAAAATTACCATAGCCATGTAGAAGTGGTCCCTGGAAAGTATTTAGCAGATGAAATCATGAAGAAAATACTATAGTTCATAACTGTAAGGGAATTAATTTCATTTTTGTGTTTTGCCAGAATGGAAGAGCTGCAAACAATCACAGCACATTTTTTTTCTGAAATTCAGATACTAGAAAAGAAATAGAGATGAATTGGGAAATTATGTGCCATTGTTTTGATTATTTCAAATGTGAATATTTGCAAATATGCTATGTTTATTTGTATTTTAACTACAGAGACTAACTATGTTGTATTTTCATCATTGTACAAAGATAAAAATGTTTACTCAGTCATTTCCATCAATACTGACTCAATGAATTTTAGGAGGACTAGTCACATATGTGATATTAATTTTTATTTTTTATTATTTGAATCAGGAAGAAAAAAATGTTCATTGTAAACTGCCACTTAAAAATTCTGGAATCATGTAGAGGTATGTCCTGAAAGAATATTCACTGTAGAAAGTACTTTCCATGTCTCAGTGAATAAATCTGTCCACTGCCAGTCTGACAACCTGACTTCCATCCCTAGGACACACGTGGTATAATAAAAGACCCAATGCCTGTAACATGTTTTCTGACCTTCATATGAATGCCATGGCACAAGAACATGCCTATAGTTCTTATTGTTAGTATGAAGAAGGATGGCCATGGTGAAGAGAGATATGGGCATAGAAACTATGACCTGTGAAGCACTGTATAAATTCATTTTTGACCATAGGACAAGCTGGTGTGCTGGTAAGCACCTGTGATCCTAGCACTGAGTAGGTTGAAGAGGAATGTTCCAGGCAATACTCAGCTGTATGGGGAATCCAAAGCCAGCCTCCTTCATGAATCTTTGTCTCAAGTAGAAAAAAAAATAGATAACAGAAGCAATGACTATTATGACATCTGGCTACTTTGCTGTTTAATGGAGAAGAATTTATAGAAAGCTTATAAGTTATTATATTAGGTATATATTCCTAAAAATTGATTTTATTTGTAGATGGAAAAGGTAGCTCCAGGGTCTTTTGAATACTTAACACCAACAGCAGCTTTCCCTGAGTTTCTTATAAGAGCTGAGGTGGCCAGTGTCTCTGGCAGTTTGCAAATTGCTTAGATGGCTCTGTATTCATTTACAGCATTTGGACCATGTGGATTCAATGAAGAATTCAAACGCATTATTTTTAATGATGCTTAATGGTTTTTTAATGATGTTTAAACCACTGCTGTCCATATACTTCAACAGTCCTTGTCTTCTTACTACAAGCAGATTTTTATATTAAAACAAATTTATTTCTTCTTATGAACCAAGGACTGTCAGGAACAGTTAAGTAATGCTGTTGTGGCCACTTGAGTTGAACTGCAACAATACTTTCTTATCTCTGTTCTTCGGCTTTAATCTTAGTTCCAGTCTGAAGTCATTGTCTGCATAAAGGTACAAATCTTAGCATAAAGCTTTATGACTGGAGGAATATCTACTTCAACACTTAAAAACCTTTTGAGAGTGAGCATTAGGACCTTCTGAGCCATTAGATAGTTCTTTCCATACTTTTCTCAGTATTATCTTCAAGTACAATGACTCACACACACAGATATGTGTGTATATACATAGATGTATTCACACGTATGTAATGTACATATGGGATTTGCAACATTGCAATCAATTATGTTAATCAAAACGTATCAGACAAATCACTGCACTGGTTTTTAGAAACAGCTAAGCATAAATACAGTAAATGTATTTGCCTTTTTCATTAAACTGTCTTTATTTCAATATTTTCTTACTTCAAAAGAGAAAGTATGTCATCATTAAGTGAATACAAAGTTTTTATGATTTCTTTAAATTCAATATTTTTTAAAATGTCTCATTTGCTTCATTTCAGTTATCTATTTACCTTTTCCTCTTTCATGCCTAGCCTAAGGGCATTGGACAATAATGCAATGCAGTCCTTAAGTAGTATTTATTTGTTTATTTGAGTCTTAACTTGTAGACTTCACATACACCATAGTACCATTTGACATCCATCTTTCTCTCCTGTTTGCCTTACCAAAAGACTAATTAGCTAAGAGGAGCATTTCTGCTCTGCTTGTGGTTTACACTGCTCAGGCCTACACTGTTCAACTTCTCTACAGCAGTTGGGAACTTTGTTTTTCTTTTCATACTGTTTGTTTACTTCTGATGACTTACATTTTCATTAAGCTCTGACTTATAGATAGTTATAAATTCTGAATAGTTACAGCAAACACTCATGAGCTTATGATGCATCTAACATAGCTAACTTTACCTGAAGAGTGAATGGCATCTGAATCACAAGAGGTAGTGACAACAAATCTTTATTTTTGCCTCATGTTACCTGAAGACAGCTGGTCTCTTCCATTCTATGGTGGCCATTTGTCCACCTATTCTCATGACAAGAATGGAAAGTCAGGAGGCGACAGATTCATTCTGGGTGATGTCAAAGTTCTGCTCACTGATGGTATATGTCATCTTTACTCGCATGTTTTCTTGCAGGAAGTCCTAGAATAAGGCCAAAGTAGAAGGGGAAGAAAAGGATGCATGATCAAAAAAATCCAATTTTAGCATTGTACCCTTTGGAATGTGTGGTAGGGTCAAGACAGGAATAGGTAAATAATTAAAAGCTCTTGCTAATCAGGCAATGTGGCATTTGCCTACACATACAAATCTTCAGGTGACTGAGGCAGTATTGCTTCAGCTCCCAAGTTCAAGGCAGCCTGGGAAACGTAGCGATGCTCTTTTCTCAAAGCAAAAGAGCATTAATTAGCAAAAGTCAATTTATTAAATGTGTTCTCCTTTAACTCTGTTATAGTACTGCCGTAAGAAAATTAAGGATTTTTTTTAAAGTGAGGTTTTTGATTTTGATTTTGTTTTTTAATAAAAGATCATTATAGCATTGTGGAAATCCCTCCCAAGAAGTGTTTGAAACTGTAGATTGAGATAGTGGTACATAAGTTAAAATATAGGTGGGGAAACAAGTATTTGAAAAGGCAGCCACACAGATTCCTAATTAGTTCCCATGTAAGAGTGGCTCTTCAATATGATTCTCACATAATCTCTTGAAATGTTGTGGTCTCATAATTTTTTTCTCTGGTGCAAAATTCTTGTGAATTGATTAAATTGACTTTAGAAGGGCTCTATTTTTCTTGCTAATTTTAAAGAAGTAATTTATGGTTTAATACTTTAAAATAAAGTTAACTTACCATTCGGCAGCATAATTTAAGTTGTTGTCAGTACCACCTTCTTCTAAGATAGTTATTATCATGTGTTTGAGGAGAGATGTTAGTGTTTCAATGCGTTTTTATTTTATTTTTTAATCAGCACTGACTGCTCCTCAGTAAATCTCTATTATTATACAAATTCAGTGTTACCTTTTGCATGACAACATTTTCTGCATCAATAGAGAGGGAAATAAATTTAAAGTAATTGCTTTTAGAAGTTTATTATTTTAAAGAACTCTTTTAAGTAAATAGAATGAAAAGTACTTTCCAATGTTTGTTTGCTAAACTTACTGAAGTAGATGTTGATAGACACCCCGAATTAATTTTTTTCTTCCTATTCCATAGTACTTTAAGCTAATCGAGAAACTCATTCAAAGTGGCAAACTTGAACATCATTTTACAAGAAACTTTGTTGCAAGCATACGATTGGGTTTTCATTTTAATTTACTATCATAAAATGGATGTTTATATGAAAATGTGCAATTTAGAGTCCTTCTAAATTTAAGAAATTCTTTTGCATTCCCCAGAAATTTTAGATGTAAATTATTTCATGTTTGCATCTACATTTTTTTTTTGTGGTTTGCTTGATGCTGTCACACAGACTAGAATAGGAATGACATAGTTTTTACATGGTTTTATTCCTATATATTTAAAAACATTCTTTTGACAGGCCATTCATAAAGTTCAGTGATAAAATCCATGCTGCTTGAGGCTAGGACTTGGTTCCTACCTCCCCTTTCCTCAATAATTACCCCAAAACAACCTCAATAAAACTTCTATTAATAAGAAGAGACAGGAAGACAAATACTGAATCTGACCCCTAGTGTATAAGTACAGGTACTCTGCACATACCCACATCCATATTTGCATAATTTAAGCTGACTGTGTTGCTGATTCTGGTAGTGGTTGGACAGTTGCTAAGTTGTATGTGAAGCACTCTCATGGGTGTGTATTTTTCCATAGAAAGCCTAGTCTTGACTGCAGTACAGAAGGAAATTTAGCTTCCATGTCCGAGAATAACTATGTAAGCCAGGTGTGATGGTGCTTGCCTTTCATGTCAGCATTCAGGAGTCCCAGTCAGGTAGATCTCTATGAGTTCCAGGGCACCTTCCCCTCTGTAGTGAGTTCCAGGCCAGCCACAGCTACAAGGTTAGACTATGTCTCAAAACAACAACAGCCAAACCAAGAAACAAAATTTGTTTGGTTTTGACACTATAAAATTCTACATTAATAATATTATTGTAAATACATAATTATGGAATTGTGAATTACAATATCAAGTATCTGTGTCGGAGTTTTAAACTAAGTTCAAAATTTGCATGTTGAACATCTTCATTGGTGATTTTCATCTCAATAGCTTCCCATCAGTTTAAAACAGAGTGGATTCTTCTCCTTCCAAGACCAAAATTTGAAGAGAAAATACAGATCCAGAGTATTCAGTTAGGGATAAGGGTAACTTCATATAAAGTCCTCATATAGGCCAGGTTGATTTTTATCTTTGATTCTCCAAAACCAGCCTAAAAATACAAATATTGCATGTATGTAACTTCAGCTTTCATCTTTCTTATTCTTTCACCAAGAATCATTTATTGTGAAATGTGTCCAGTGGTGTTAAATATGACATGGAGCTACTGTGAATATTAAATCATATGATGTATTCTATGGTATTTATCATAATGATTCTTTTTGATAAATTGAGTTATTAGATCTAATGATGTTTGACCCCTATTTGACAAAAATACGTAAATTGAATTTCATGCTAAACTCATGAGAATTGAAAAATCAGGGAATTGTTCATTGCTAGGGTTATATTAAGCTTTACATTGTCTTCTCTAAAACTCTGTTCTAGATATATGATATTTCCCTTCTCTAGCTTAATCAGTTATTGCCAGTGTCTTCCCTATAGGTAGAGATAGTCACTCATAAATTGCTGATCTTGTAATAGAGCATTCAAGAGGCTTCACAGGAGGAAATCCCAAGCTAATACTACAAAGTTTTGCATTACAGATGAGTATAATACACACACACACACACACACACACACAAACACACACACACACACACACACACAAACTCAGATATATATATATATATATACATACAGAGACTTAGAAAACACTTTCAGTATTTCTGTCCTATGGAACATTTGTTTCGTCCCTCAATGAACCATTATTTCTTCATTGGAAATCTTGAGTGTGACATTTGAGATATTTAATGTCTTCATCTCACCGTCCTTTCATCTGTCAAAGTCACATTTATGTTTCATAAACCTTAACAAATACTTTTATTTCTTTAGTTTTTCTGAAAGTTGACCCTTCTGGTTTTTGTTTTTGTTTTTTTAAACCATTTGTGTCTTTGTGGCATAGTGATATCCTATCAATATGAAAGTTTCTTTGGAAATAAGGTTTTATAATCTTGTTTCTATTATAGTTTCTAGTATCTGCCTCTTTGTCCAATGGCTTCCTACCAAATGTTTGCACACCAATGTTTAAATGAGAATATACATGAAGCAAGTCATCACATTTATGTTCTTTGAGGCTAGGTTGCTGGACTAAGAATGAAACACCATTTTAAAATTCAACAGTCCATTGATAAGTAGTAAGACTGCAAGGTGTAATTTTATTTTTAATTAAAAATATCAAAATTCAGTAACTCTATTTCTCCTAGAAATTTCTCTAGTATATTATTGAGTGCCAGGCTTAATCATGTACCATCTTATTTAACAGAAATAAGAAATATAAAACTATAATTTTATACATAACAATACTATAATACTTCTTTGCCTCAGTTATTATAGTGTAAAACTAGGAAATATAGTACTTCCATATTCCAGTTTTTGGAAAGTAAGTGCTTTCAATAATCCTTGGTGTCTAAAAATATTTATGACTTAAGCCAAGCTGTTACTCCCTAGTCAACTTATCCACTTCTAATTAATGTAGAGCACGGTGTGCCCGGAAAAAATATACACACACAAAGACCATAGAACTTAACATAATGATTACAATTTTAAATGCAGCCTCTGCCCTTTATTTCAGGGAAACAAAATGCTCACATTAAAACAAAGACTATTTAATCTTTTTAATGGGTTTCTCGAGACAGGGTTTCTCTCTGTATCCCTGGCTGTCTTAGACTACTTTGTAGACCAGGCTGGGCTTGAACTCACAGAGATCCGCCTGCCTCTGCCTCCTGAGTGCTGGGATTAAAGGCATGCACTACCATGCCCGGAAAGTCTATTTAATCTTAAAGATACAATTGTGGGTGTTTTTTCCAAATCTTTGATACATGGAATTTATTTCTTAATTTATTATAGTACCTAATCCTAATAGTAAAAGGCTTTTCATTAGAGAAAGCACATTCTAAGAGAACTGAATAGAATTCAATTGATATGTCATATTAACACTAATGTTTGGTGGTTTTGTAACTTCTATGCCAGGTAATGAATTAAGCATGTTATTATATCTATACAGTCAAAAACAGCATAGCTTTCCATATCTTAATATCTTTTCATTAGTACACAGCCCTAGAATCCTCAAGGAAGTGTAAGTTGTGAGGAATCCACTGCATTCTAGAGTTGGTATTGGAATCTGTTTCAAATCTGTGCTTCTTGGTAACTCTCCATATTATTATTCCACAATGGAGATAGTATTGCTCTTCTTTTATTATTTCTCTAGGAAATTACTTATGTATATTTTTCTCAGAAGTGGGATACAAATAGCCTGTTAGTTGAGGGTGAAAACATTTGTTTTTCATTGAATATGCCATTTTATCTATATATTCATAAGCAGGCAGACAAGACTTTATGAGTTCAGATTTAATAGGTACTAGTTTTTACCCTTTTGAAAGTAATTTCTTCCATCATTGTTATTTAAAATACTTGATCAAAAATTACAGTAACAGTCTTGATTTAGAGCAAGACAATCATGGCAGAAAACATTACAATTAAATTCAATTAAATAATTATTGCATTTCTTTTTTTGATACAAATTTCTCTAATAGCAAAACTTTGAAAGTTGGGTTTCAAGAAAGAATATAACCTATTATCTCAAAATTTCATCTATAAAGTTTCAGCTATAAAATGTTAGCTTGCACTCTTTATAATTCCTTTTAAGTAGCACATTAGAACAAAGCACAATGATTTGATGATTTGACCAAATAAATCAGTGATTTGTACGTATTTTTCAAGGCTAGAGATATAGAAAGAATATAAAGAGATAAGATGTGACCTACAAAATGGTTTTGAATGTGAATCATGAGTTTAATTTATATAGATTGTCATTGTGAAAATGCATGTGTTATTAGCTTTTGCTTTTATACACTTGTCTTATCATCTATCTATCTATCTATATCTATCTATCTATCTATCTATCTATCTATCTATCTATC